>JAVHYY010000136.1:0-41118 GCA_035221665.1 Okamejei kenojei
CCGGCTTTGGTGGGAAAAATTGTATAATTAAGTATGCAGATGATACTAAGATAGGTGGTATTGTGGATAATGAAGTAGAGTCTTCAAGTCTACAGAGTGGAATTTGGGCATTTGGAAAAGTGGGCTGAAAGATGGACAGATGGGTTTACTGTGATAAGTGTGAAGAGCTTCATCTTGGCTGGACAAAATCAAATTAGGGAGTACATGTAAATGGTAGGAATTGAGGAAGCTGTGGCAACAGAGAGGGATCTAGGATTAACTGAGCTTAGTTCCCTGAAGGTGGAAATCGCAGGTAGATAGGGGTGGTTAAGAAAGGCCTTTGGGTTGCTGTCCTTTATATATCAGAGCATTGAATATAGGGAGTAGGGAAGTAATGTTAAAATTGTACAAGGGATTGGTAAGACATTTCTGGAGTATGGTGTACAATTTTGGTCGCATAGTTATAGGAAGGTTAGTCAACAAAATAGAGAGATACAGGAGGGATTTACTAGAATGTTGCAGGGTTCCCAGCAACTTTCTTACAGAGGAAAGATTTGAACAAGTTAGGTCTTTATTCTTTGGAAGCAGAAGGTTAAGGGGGGTATTGATTGTGGTCTTTAAATTGATGTATGGGATAGACAGGTTGACGTGGGGACTAAGGCTTTTCCCATTGAGGGTCTAGGGAAGATTCAAACAAGAGGGCATGCATGAGAATTAAGGGACAGAAGTTCAGGGGTAACGTGAGGGGGAACTTCTTACTCAGAGGGTGGTGGCTGTGTGGAATGAGCTTCCAGCAGAGGTGGTGGAGGCAGGATCGATTTTAACATTTAAAAGTAAAGTGGATAGGTATATGGACGTGAAGGGAATGGAGGGGTATGGTCTGAGTGCAGGTAGATGGGACTAGGGGAAAACAAATGGTCGGCACGGACTGGAAGGGCCGAGAGGGCCTGTCTCCGTGCAGTAATTGTTATATGTTTATATGGTTATATGGTTATATGGTTATAAACCCCTCCAAACTACTCCAAACTCCACTAAACCCGCTCCTAATCGCCCTAAACCTCATAAACCTCGCCTCTGAATCCGTCAAAACCGTTCTAACCCCATCCCCTCTTTATCCCCTCTAAACCCTGTTAAAACCCACTAAAACCACCGTAACCCCTTTAATAACGCTTC
Source organism: Okamejei kenojei (assembly GCA_035221665.1). Lineage (NCBI taxonomy): Eukaryota > Metazoa > Chordata > Chondrichthyes > Rajiformes > Rajidae > Okamejei > Okamejei kenojei. The sequence continues at coordinate 1,153 of JAVHYY010000136.1, forward strand.
TAATCCCATCTAAACTGTTTCTTAAACCCCTGTTTGTAAACTCCTCCTAACCTATCTAAATCATTCTAATCCCTTCTAAAACCCTCCAAACCCCTCGCATCCCTCCTAACGCCTCTCTAAACACATCTTAAACTAATCTAAATACTTCTATATCCCCTCTGCTTCCCCCTAATCCCATCTAACCCACTAAACCCTGAAACCAATGCAACCTTTCCAAACCCTCTAAACCCCTCCTAATCCGCTCCAGGCCATTCAAAACCCGTCTAAACGCCCTTAATCAACTCTAAACCCGTTTAAACCCACCACCCATCTTATACCTCTTATCCATTGAAATACTCTCTTAAACTTCGTTGAACCCCTTAACCTCATCCCAATCACTCTAAAACCCCTTACACTCGCACTAAATCCGTCTAAACCCATTAAACCCCTCTGAATCCTCAAAAGAAACCGATGTTCTTTACCGCTACCTCCCTTAAAACGCCTCTAATGCTTTTAAGCCCCACTGAAAACCTCTTAAACTCCCAATAAAAACATCTTAATCCCCTCTAAACACTTCTAAACCCCTAAAAACTCTCCATTACCCAATCCTAAACGCATTCCAAAACCTGTCTAAAAAAAACTACTCCTAAACCACTAAATCTCTCCCTAAAACGCCTTTACAACATCTACACCACTTACCATCCCTCTCATACCATCTACAGAACCCTAGTAAACCCGTTAAAGGGCCCCCCCTTCCCAATCCGCCCACTAAAAGCCCGAGTTCCGCAACAAACACCCCCAAACTCCCTCCAAACTTCTAAACCCGTCTAGTCACTCTAAAACCCTCTAAACCCCCTCTAACCCTATATGAACCTTTAAATCCCCTCTATACCCCTCATAAACCCACTAAATCTCCTCTAAATACCACATTACGCATCTAAAACCCCTTTGAACGGAATCTAATTCCTCTAAAACACAAACAATAAATCTCTTAAACACCTAATTTCAATTCTGGCCACTAATCCCCTAATAAAACCCCGTGTAAAGCCCTCTTAATCTCCCTCTATACCACCGAAAACCCCCCTCTAAACCCCCCCGAAAATCCTTCTATACCCTCCTGACCGCCCACTATACTTATCATAACCTCTCCAACACCTATAAACACCTTTAAACAACTCCAAAAGCCTTTATTACCACTCTAAAACACACTCCATACCCATATTGTCACCTCTAATCCCCTCTAATCCTTCTATACTAACTTAAAACCCTCCTACACCACTCCGTCCATGTCTTTAATCCGAGCCTAGTCCAAATAAACCCCATAAAACCCACGCTCTGAATCCATCAAAACCGTTCTAAACCCCAACCGGCCTTTTAAACCCCTCTTACACCTGCAAGACCCCCTAAAAACCCACTGAACCCCATATCACAGGTATCTGAATCCCATTAAACCACATCTAAGCCCCTTCTATACTACTCAAAACCAATCTAACTCTTCTGAACCGTCAAAACCCCATTAACCCCCTCCTTTACCAGTATTAAACCCATCTAACCCCTCTAAACGGCACTAAACCCACTTTTCTGATCCCCACCCAAAGCCCCTCCAATCTCCCTCCAAACCCCTACTTAACTGTCTAGTTCTCCTCTGAACCCCCTAAAACCCCTTCCTTAACTCCTATGAACCTCTAATCCCGTCTAAAATTCCTACTAAACCCTCTGTAATATCACTAAACTCCAAATCCCAAATACACATCTAAACTCCTTCTAACCCCATCTCTTACCACTAAACCCGCTGAACCACTCCAAAACCCCTTGAAACCCGCTCTTCTTAATCCCTATACACCCCATAACCCCCTCAGATATTCCTCAAAACCGTTCTAAACTCCAACCCCCTCAAAACCCTCCACACCCCTGTAAAACCCACTAAAACCCTTAAACACCTTATAAAAACACATCTAATCCCATCTAAACATCTCTAAACGCTTAAACTACTCCCCAAAAACCCATCAACAATCATTCTAAACCTTATATTCCATCCCAATCCCTATAACCCTCTAAACCCCTAAAAAACTATGTAAACCCCTTCTAAACCAATCTAACCTCCCCCTAAACCCATTAAACCTATCCAAAAGCCCTTCTGAACCCCGATAATAATTAAACTACCTCTAAACAAATCTAAACCTTTTAAACCGCTATACTAAACTCCTCTAATCCCCTCTAAATTACCTTCTAAACCACGCTAAACCCCCTAAAACCCATTTAAACCACTCGAACCCTCCGCCACCGCTCTAAATCGCATCTTAAAACACAAGCAATCCCCTCCATTTTTTAAGCCCGCTCTGAACCCCCATACAACCCTATATAAACCCCGTATAAATCGCTCTAAACGGCCTCTCTAAACCCTCGAAATCTACCTATAAACAATCGAAAAGCTCTGAACCCCCTGTATACACGCTCTTACCCATATAAACCACGTAACCCCCCTCTAGTCCACTCTAATCCCCTCCAACCACTCTCTAAACACCTTAAATCTCCCCAAAAACCTCTAAATACCCCCTTAACACCCTGGAAAACCAATGTAAACCCTTCTCGAACCTCATTACTCCCCCTAAAACCTCTCCAAGCCCCTTTAAACGCCTATAAAACAATCTTTCTAAACAACTCTAAACACCTTTAAACCCCCTCTTATACCTCCACCCCTTCAAACCAATTAAACTAACTCTATACCCCTCTTCTTACCGCTCCTAAATCGCTTTCTAATTTCTCATCACAAACAAACCAAATTAAAACACTCTAAATTATTCTAAGCCCATCCCCTAAACCCCAGATAAACCCCTATTAACCCGTATATAATCCTTCTAAATCCCCGAAACCAATGGTTACACCATCTAATCCCCTCTAACCGCCCACTATCCTCTCTACACCCTCCAAAACGCCACCAGAGACCTCTAAAAATACTCTAGCGCTCTAAACACCTCTAAACACCCTCCACACCATATAAACCCTCTAACCCGCTCTAACCCCTCTAATCCCCTCTAAATACATCTAAAACGCTAAATCCCTCATAAAAACTCTAAACCCCTTCTTAATCCATATAAACCCCTTAAAAAACCCCCCTCTGAATCCCTCAAACCGTTTTAAATAATCCAATATCCCCCTTAAACCTCTAAACCCATGTAAAGCCCACTAAAACTTGTAAACCCTTTTATAAAACTTATATAAACAACACAAATATGCCATTCTAATCCCTCTACTCAAAACCTAACTAAACATAGAAACATAGAAACATAGAAAACATAGAAATAGGTGCAGGAGTAGGCATCAGCCTTCGAGCCTGCACCGCCTTCATTATGATCATGGTGTTCTCAATTCAGTATCCCTTCCTGCCTTCTCTCCATGCCTCTGATCCCCTTAGCCACAAGGGCCACATCCAACTCACTCTTATTTATAGCCAATGAACTGGCCTCAAACTACCCTCTGTGGCAGTGAGTGCCAGAGACTCACTCTCTCTGTGTGAAAAATGTCTTTTCATCTCGGTCTTAAAGGATTTTCCCCCTTATCTTACTGCTGTGACCCTTGTCCTGGGACTTCCCAACTTCGGGAACAATCTTCCTGGCATCTAGCTGCCAACCCCTTTAAGAATTTTGAAAGTTTCTTTAAGATCCCCTTTAATCTCCTAAATTCATGTGAGTATAAACCGAGTTCTATCCAGTCTTTCTTCATTAAGACAGTTCCTGACATCCTGGACTCAGTCGGTTGAAACATTCTGCACTCCCTCTATGGCAATAAATGTCCTTTTCAGATTTGGAGACCAATAACTGCACGCAATACTCCAGGTGTGGGCTCACCAAGACCGTACAATGAAGTAGAACTTCCTGCTCCTGTTACCCAAATCCTTTTGCTATGAAAGCTAACATACCATCGCTTTTTTCACCGCTGGCGAACCTGGCTTGCCTACTTTCAATGACTGGTGTACCATGACTCCCAGGTCTCGCTGCATCGCCCCCTTTTTCTAATCGGGCCACCATTTAACCACTTTAAAACCCGCGAAAACTCCCAAACCATCTAAATCATTTTGAGCCACTCTAAAACCTCCAAGATACCCCTCTAAACACTATTAAACCCTCTAAACCTCCTAAACGCACTAAACCCCCTTTGTATTCCTCAAAACCCCTCACACTCTTTCCAATCCCATAAACCCGGTCTATAAATCGCTCTAAACCCCGGGAATACCTCATGTAAACCACATTTGTTTCACACCGTAATCCCCGTACTTAACTCCACTCCTGAATCAACTCTTAACCCACTAATACTCCCTTTAATCGCTCAAAAACGCATCGAAAACTTCCTACCCCATCTGAACCACTATAACCCCTGTAAACCACTTCCTAACTCCTCGATAACCGCTCTTAATCCCAAAACAACCTATAAAACCCCTCTCGAATCCCTCAAAGCCGTTATAAACCCAACCCCCTCTTATACCCAATCTAAACTACTGTGTAAAGTACCACCAATTATCCCGTCTAAACCCCTATCAGATTTCGTCTAATCTATCCTCCAAACCTATCTCACTCTAAACCGTTTTAAACCTTCTGAACCTCCTCTTAATCAACTCTCCTAAACGCCTCTTACACATCTAAACCGACCTCGAAACGCTCCTATAAACCCTCTAAGCCCCCTAATCCACTAACCTCACGAGGCCCTGTGATTCCACAAAACCACCTCAAATAACCCTCTCTTAACTCCCCAATACCGCATCTAATCCCGACATTAACGAAAACCAAAACTAACACTTCTATATCCCTCTAAACTCCCCCGAATCCGCTCTTCATCTCTCCAGCCGTTCTAAATCCCCTCTCAACCCATCTAAACCACTTACAAACCCTCTACATCGCTCTAAACCTTTCTAAACTCCATTAAACCCCCTCTGAAATCCCGTTCTATTCCCCAACCCTTCTTCATAACCCCTATAGGCCCACTAAAACCCTATGGACCCATGGATACTTCTTATCCCAATCTTAACCACTTCGAACCCCCCTCCACTCCTCAAATACCCATCTTAAGCTCATCTGACATACCTAAAACCCTCTAAACCCCTCTATTCCCTACTAATCGCCTTTAAAAAATCTAAACCACACTAAAAACCACCTTCAACCCCTCTAATCCATATTAAACTCCTCCATTACACTCTTAAACCGCCACTAACCCCCGTACATTCTCAAAACCCATCGAAAAGCCACTCCTAACCCCTATAAACCCGTCTAAGGCATTCTATAACCCGCCATTACCCCCTCCTCTAAACCCTCCATACCGACTCTTATTCCTATATACGCCCTAAATCCCCCTCTGATTCCATCTATACCGTTTCTAAAACCCCATCCCCCCTTATAACCCCTAAACCCTGTACAGCCCCATAAAACACTCTAAACCCTATAAACCAACATCTAAGCACATCTGAACATTGGATCCCCTATACGCCTCCAACCTTTCTTAACGAACTCTAACCCGTCTAACACCATTGATCCCTTCTAAAACCCTCTAAACGCCTCTATACACGGAGAAACGACCTCTAAACGCTTGTAAACTCTAAGCTTGCGAAACCCCTCTAATATCTTGCGACGCCTGTGTTTAACACATCCAAAACCACCTCAAAACCCGATATACACCCCCTATTAAAACCCTCTAAAACCCCTCTCTTAACCTCATTTTTACCCCCGCTGAATTCATCAAAACCCCTCTGTTACCTCTTAAATCCTCTAAAAGCCGCCCTAACCCCAGAAAACTCCCTCTAATTTCCCAAAAAAATATAACGCTGTCTAAAACTCCTTCCTAATCGGCATCCAATTCCTTAAACACAAACAAAGCCCTCTAAAACACCCTATATCAATTCCAAGCCCATCCAAACCCATTCCTAAGCCCCTATCGACCCCCACTCGCCCCTTAATCCCCTCTAATACAACTATTAACCACTCTAAACACCTCTAAAACCATCACCATAACCCCTCTCAACCTGCTCAGAAATCCCTATTATACCCCACAAACTCCCCTCTGTATTCCTCAAACCCGTTTAACCCCAACCCCCCTTAGGACGCCTCTAATCCCTGATTAAAAAACCCATCGAATACATCCTAAATGCCCCTATAAAACACATTCTAATCCCATCGAAACCTGTTCTAAAACCCCTCTAAACTCCTCTAAAACCCTCTCTCTAAACGTCTCTAAGCCCACCCGATCCCCTCTAATTCCCACTAAACCCCCTATAAATTCCTCAAAAACCCCTCGTAACCCCCTGATACCCTTCTAAAGCTCTTTCTTAACCCTCTGAAACAATGTAATATCTTTTCTAAACATCTTAAAACTCCCCCACTAAACCCCTCTCAACCTCAAAGCCTCTTCTAAACCCCTCTAAACACCTCCTTTTTTTAAACAAACTCTAACCCGTTGACTACCAACTCCCCCTAAATACCCTCTACGTCCCTCATCTCTGGCCAATCAAAACACTCTAAAACCTATTACACCCGCTCCAAATCCCTTAAAACCCTTTAAACCCCTCTAAATCCCACAAAACGTTCTAAACCCAAAACTTACCAAAACCCCTCCAACCACGTGTAAAGCCTCTCTTAAACGTTAAATGTTTTAAATTGGTACAAGGCTTTGGTATGACAATTCTGGAGTATTGGTTGGTACAATTTTGGTTCGCCTAGTTATAGGGATATAGGATTGTCAACATAATAGAGAGGAGTACAGAGGAGATTTACTAGAATTTGCTCAACACACTCTAAACCCTCTAAACTCCTTAACCCACTCTATAACCGTCTCTAAATCTACATAAAGCGTCCTAAACCCCTTCTATCGCTTCGATCTCCTCTAAATCCATACAAACCCCTCTAGACCCATCGTAAACCCCTCTAAACCTCTCCAAGCCCCTCTAAATCCATCTAATCCCATCTCAAACCCGCACAATCCAACCATACAATCCCTTCATAAACCCCTCTAAACAACCTCTACTCCCTAACCCCTTAAAACACGTCTAAAGCCCCCCATAAACCTATCCTAAACCCCTATGGAACCCTAGTTCCCTCGATACAATTCTAAATCTCTCTTAACCACCCCACTAATCTCCATCTAAAATCTTAAAATCCATCTAACGTACGTCCAACCCATCTAATCCCTCTAAAACCAAATTAAAACCGCTATAAAACTCGCTTAAATCATTCGAAACCCCCGCATAAACCCGTATAACCCCATATAAACCCGTAATAAACGCTGTAATTCCGGTGATACAAGTAAACCCTTCTTAATCACTATTAACGTTCACTACCCTGCAAACAAGTAACCCTTCTCAACACCTTCTAAACGTCCCCCTAATTCCCTCTAATTCACAACTTTAAAACACAACCATTCCCATCTAACTCGCTTCTAAACCCCTCTAAATCCCAGTCCAAACACATCTAAACTCATTCTAAACTATCTTAAACCCTCTATTCCTCTAAAACGTCTCTCTAACCCCATCCAAAACCCCTCTAATCCGCTCTAAACCCACCGAATCCCTCTTAACACACTATGCCCTTCTGAATTCTCATAACCACTCTAAACCCTCTCTAATCCCCGTCTACACCCCGCTGGGAAGCGCTGAAAACCCTGTAAACACGTTTTAAAACCCACTAAATCACCACAAACCGCCTCCACGTCCGTACACCCCTCTAAACCCCTCGGAACCCAAACTAAACCCACTACACCCTCTCTAAATTCCTCCAAAATCGCTCTCTAAAACCTCTAACCCCCTCTAAACACGGCTTATATCCCTCCAAAAGCCTGAAACCCTTTAAAACCACCTTTAAAACCCCTGTAGTTCAACAATTCTCATCCCTTTCTAGACCGGCTTCATCCCGCCAGTCCCCTTTTAAATCCTTCGAAACCGTTACTAAAACCACTTTTAACCCCTTCTTCAATCCCTTTCCTATACAGTCAAAATCCCATCTAAACCCCGCTAACTCCCTTAAACCCTCTAAACACCATGACCTCTCTAATCCACCTAGACCCGCTTTAATCCTCTTAAAACCCCCTAACCCTCTCTGATTGCTCAAACTGTCCTAAACCCCTATCCCCTCTAAACCATGTAACACCTAAACCCCTCTAACCCAAGCCCCCTTGAAATCCCTCAAACCGCTAAACCACCCAGCTATACCCACTAAACCCACTGTACATTTCTTTAAAACCCCTTTTTAAACACTCTAAACCCATTCTAGACCGCCTCTAAAACCCGTCTAAACCCTCGAAAATCCTCTATACTACTTTAACCCGTTGCATATCACTGAAAAACCCCCTAAAACCACCTACACCACTCTAAAAAATCTAAACCTGGTAAACCACTTACAAGTACTAAAAATTCCTCTAAACCTCTCTACACCCGTCTAAACCCTCTTAACATCTTAAAATCCCTCATCCCTCTTACCCCTTCATCCTGAAAGCCCCTGCAAACCTTCTCTAATCCTATCTTAATGCCCTTAAACCCCCCCCAGAAACCCATTCAAACACAAAACAAAAACCCCTCTAAACCCTCTTAACCCCACTAAACCGTCTCTAAATCCTGACAATACGGCTTATTAAACCCCTTATATCGCCTTCGACTCTCTCTCTAAACTCCATACAAACCCCTCTAGACCCATCGTAAACCCCTCTCTCTAACCTCTCCAAGCCTCTAAATCCATTAAACCCATCTCAACCCGCACCAAATCCCACCATAGCCCTCTAAGCCCCTCTCATACCCTCTACACTTTAAACCACCTCTAATGTTCACCAAACCCATCCAAACCATTCTAAACCGTCGACCGTTGTACGCCTTCTAAAATCCTGAACCCATCTAATCCCCCTGTAAAACTCTTGATTATCACTTGTAAACACTCTAACATGATCTAAATCCCCTATACCCTCCTACCAGCTCTAAACCCCTCTATACCCTCTATGCTGTTTCTACGCCCTCTAAACCCTCTCTAAACCTCTCTAATCCCTCTACAACCCCCACTAAATCTAATCGACATTCCTCAAAACCTCTCCAAAACACTCTTCTAAAGACGCTTAACCCTCTAAACCCGTTCTAAATACCTCCAACTCCCACCTAAACCCTTTGGTACACTCACAAAGTTCAGACTTTTCTAACCTCCCCTAAACCCTTTAAACCCACAATGACACCTCTCATAAGAGATAGATTCTGAACCTCATCTAAGCCCCCCCCTCTAAACCTCTTGAAAACCAATGAAACCAATGGAAACCCTTCTAAACCCCTCTAAAGATCTCCTAGTTCCATCTAAATCCTCCAAAGCCCCTTCTAAACCACTCAATCCAGCTCCAAACCCCTTTAAAAACCCCGTTCTAAACCGTCTCTTATAACCCCCACTAAATACCTCTAAACCAACTCAAAACCCTTCTACACCCGCTCTAAAAACCCCCCTCAACCCATTAAACCCCGTCTGAAATCCCCTCAACACAATTTCTAAACCCCAACCACCTCAAAACCCCTCCTCCCCTATGTAATGCCCCTCTAAAACCGTATAAACCCCCTATTAACATCTAAATAAACCCATCCTAAACCTACTTCTAAATCCTCTAAACATCGTCCAAACTATCCAAAACCCATTTCTACACTCATCTAAACCCTCTAAGCCCCTCTAAAAATTCTAAAACCCTTCTCTAAAACCAATCTAAACACCCTCTAAACCACTTCCTAACCGCCCTAATCCTTCCTAAACCCCCCTAAACCCCCTCTGAATTCCTCAAAACCCCCCTAAAACCACATATAAACCCCTCTAATCGCCTCTAAACCGCTCTAAACCCCTATAAAACCGCACTAAATCCCTCTGCATTCCTCAAAACATCACAACCTCGCTAAACCACTCTCGTATCCTATAAAACCTCTAAACCCCCTCTAATCCCCTCTAAATCCACTATAAAAATCTCACTACACCCCCTCTAAACCCATATAAAAACCCTATTTAAAAAATAAACCCCTATATAACCCCCCTATGAACCTCACTAAACTCTAAAAAAAACCCCTCTGAACTCATCCTAAACCCCTCTAAACTCCCTCCCGAACCCCTCTAAACACCTCTAAAACACCTCTAAACCCCCTATGGTCCCTCTAAACTCACCTCGAAATCCCTCTAAACCTCTGGTGTAGCAATATTAATTCGTAAAGGTACTGCATTTAAACATACTTCAATAATAACAGATATTCATGGTAGATATATTATTGTAATAGGAGAATTATATACACAAAAGGTGATTTTTGTTAAGATATAAAATGGCCCAAAATTTTGATAGCCCGCGATTTTTTAAAAAATTATTTAATACAATCCCAGAATTATCACAGCATAATCTAATAATTGGAGGAGATTTAAATTGCACACTTGACCCTTATTTGGATAGATCATCAAAACAACGAAAGCTTAAATCACATTCCAGTGAGTTAATAAATGCTATATATCACATACACCAGTAATATTAAAGATGTATGGGAGATTGCAAAATCCAACAGGACGCGAATACTCATTTTATTCAGCCGTGCATAAAAGTTATTCAAGAATAGATTATTTTTTTGGTAGATTTAAAACCTTATTCCATCTTACGTATAATTCAAAATATCATAATGTTATAATCTCAGATCACGCACCATTAACTTTTAAGATGAAACTAAACGGATAAAATGGATAAACAAGATAATTGGAGAATTTAACCCACAAATTTTAAAGGACAAAATAACTCAAGAATATATTTACAAAACAGATCAAGATCTTTCTTTGAAACAAATGATACACCTGAAATATCATCATCCTCTTATGGGAAACTTTTAAGGCCTATATTCGGGAATTATATTCTTCTCAAGTATTTTAAATAATAAAGAGAATAGGAAGCTACAACATGCATTGGAAAGGAGAGATAAAACAATTAGATACAGAGAATGCCATTAATCCATCTACGACCAACCATAATAAAATTTTTGGCATTGAAATATAAACTAAATAAAATACAGTCCAGATCAAGATGTAAACTATACCAATATAACCAAACAAACTCAATTTGAATTCGGTGATAAACCCAATAAACTACTGGCTCGTCAGTTAAGAAAACTGGAAGAGAATAATTAATATATAGGATCAAATCAGATAAAGGAGAATTACTAACACAAACTAAAGATATAAACAAAGATTTTTGCAATATTATAAAAATTAATACTCAGCTAAAACAAAAAAAAATCGTATAGGAGTAGAAACATTTTTGAAAAATTGTAATCTAAATGGACTAAATTTAGAAGATAGGATATTAATGTCGAAATAACTACTAAAGAAATTGAAAAAGAAACTATTAGGATCATAAAAAATGGTAAAAACTCCAGGACCAGATGGTATTGGAGCAGAATTTTATAAAATATTTTATGACATGATAGCCCCACGTTTGAAGACACTATATGAACACATTTACACACAACAGAAATTACCAGACACATTAAATGAATCTATTATACCTTATACCTAAATTAGATAAAAAATCTCGATGACCCAGGGTTCATATAGAGCTATTCTCTTTTAATACTGATCAAAAATATTAACAAAAATATTAGCACAAAGATTAAAACAAAGTGATTAATAAATTAATTCATTCAGATCAAACGGGATTTATACCAAAACGATTACTCTTCAAATAATTTGAGAAGATTATTTTAATATTATATACTCGAAAAGAAATATTACGAAGGATTTATCAATTATCTCGTTGGGACGCAGAGAAAGCTTTTGATCGATTGAATGTCTTATTTATTTTCAGGTTATGGAATCTTTTCAATTGGAGAGAAGTTTATAACATGGGGTTAAATTACTATATACTAAGACCAACAGCTAGAATATTAATTAACCAAGTGTTAACAACGAAATTTAACTTATTCCGAGGTTGTAGACAAGGTTGCCTTTATCTCCACTACTGTTTGCACTTGCAATAGGACCATTAGCAAAAATCTGTGAGATCAAACCCTGAAATATATGGTATGCAACTAAAGAAACTGAAAATAAAAATCTCATTGTACGCAGATGATGTATTACTTTATATCACAAAACCAGAAATTTTGGTGAATTCTTCCTAACTTGTTAGATTGATAACCCAATTTGGATCGTTTTCAGGATATAGAATTAATTGGAATAAAAGTGAACTTATGCCAATAATGGGAAATAATTTACATATATTACAACAATACCCTTTTAAGATTGCAAATGAAAAAATTAAATATCTTGGAATTTATGTAACAAAAAGATATAATTCATTATTTAAATCTAATTTTTTAACCCTTATTGAATAAACTATTTAAGAATATTCAATATTGGAAAACATTACCTATTTCAATATTAGGTAAGATTAACGCGATAAAAATGATTTTTCTTCCACCAATCTACTATACTTGTTTCAAATGATCCCGATATATCTTCCTAAAAATGTCTTTAAGAAAGTGGACTCCATGGTTACTAATTTTATTTGGGATTATAAGAATCATAAGAATAATTAAAAAGCAACTATGTAAATCAAAAAATAAATGTTTGGCTTTTTTTTGCTTTCACTGCCTAATTTTATGTTTTATTATTGGGCAGTTAATATAAAAAATATGAATTTTTTGGCTGGGTGAATTAGATAAACAACACAAATTGGTTAAAGATGGAAAAAGAAGACTGTACCCCCGTTTGAAATCGGTTCGATTTATTTGCTAATACTCCAATACATAAGAAATCTTATAAAGAAAATCCATTTAATAGAAAGTGGAATACGTATTTGGAAAACAATTTAAAAAAAACATTAAAATTACAGAATATACAACTAGCTCTTCCAATAGTAAACAATATTCTCTTTTAAAACCTTCACTGATGGACAAAGGTTTCTTAAAATGGAAGAACTACGGAATAAATAAGATTGGTGATCTTTATAGGGAAAATTTATTTCTCTCATTTCAGGAATTACAACAAAATTTATGGATTACATTTTTAAAGAATATTTTCGATATCTTCAAATTAGAGACTATGTTAAATCAAATACACTGGATTTTAGGAATAGAAAGACAGAAATTTTTAGATGAATGTTTAAATAAAACATCCGAATACTGAGAAATTAATATCATATTTATAATATTTTATTGGAAAATGATTTAACCAAATACGGATAAATTAGACAAGCATGGGGAAAATGATCTAGGTCAAGTAATCAGTAGAGAAGTATGGAATGAAAGTTTACAATATATACATCATTGTTCATTAAATGCTAGACACTCCTTGATACAATTTAAAGTTATACATAGATTACATCTCTCAAAGTCCAAATTAAATAGAATTTTCTCAAATGTGTCTGCAATATGCGATAAGTGTCAACAATTAGAAGCTAATTTAACGCACTCATTTACAAAATGTATAAAAATCAGTAATTTTTGGATAGAGATTTTTAACATAATCTCAACTGTAGTTAATGCAAAGTTAACTCCAGACTCAAAACTATCATTATATTGGGAATACTGGAAAACAAACCAGATATTAACAACACAACAAATAATTTTTATCGGTTATAGTTTAATAATCGGTAAAAAAATTAATACTAAGATTTTGGAAAGGTCCTACTTCCCCCACAACTAAAATGTGGATTACAGAAAATGTCGGAGACATTGCACTTGGAACGATTTAAGGCTTGCCCTGATGGACCAGGCTGGACCAATTCAGAGGAATATGGTCTCCATTTATTGAATATTTAAGGGTTAAGATGGTCCAGTTCGAAGCCATGACGGAAGCCTGAATACATGAATGGATGAAGAATTATAGACAATAGTTCATAACTAATATATCTCCATTGAATAATACCTTGTTTAATATTCCACTCAATCAGTTATCTCTCTTTTTTTTCATTTCTTTTTCTCAACTGCTATAAAATAAAAAATAAAAATTATAGAAGTACAAATAAGATTGACTGTTAATTTTAAAAATATTAAGAATGTATGTGACGTTAATATTTTCCTTTGTTTTAATTGAATTTTATATTTCTTCTTAATATGTAATTACTTCTAATAAAAATATCTTACAAAAAAAAAAAAAAAAAAAATCCCTCTAAACCCCTATTAACCACCCCACTAAACTCCTTCTAAATCCCATAATCGCATCTAAACGCCTTCTAACCCCATCTAATCCCACTAAAACTCAAACAAACCCCTCTAAAACGCCCTAAATCAATTCTAAACCCCCTATAAATCCGCTATAAACCCTATAAAACCCCGTATAAATCCATGTAAACCCCCTCTAAACCACCTGAAAACCAGTAAACCCTTTTAAACACCTCTAAACGCCCACTAATACCCTCTAAATACCCTAAAAACACATCTAATCCCATTACACTGCATATACACCCTCTATCCTCCAAACCCATCAAAACCACTCGAAACAAGCTCCAACCCCCTTTAAACCCCCTCTAAACTTGTCTAATCCCCACTATAATACCCTCTAAACCACTATAAACCCTTCTACACCCCCCCGTGAATGGTTCATTCTAAACCACTCTAAACCCATCTAATCCTCTAAACGTCTCTCAGCACATCTCTAAACCACATCTAAACCCCTCTCTAAACACTTCTAAACCCCCATAATCCCCTCTGAACGACACTAAACCCCTTCTGAATTCCTCAAAACCCCTCTAAACCACCTCTAAACCCATCTACACCACGCCTGAAAACAAAGGTAAACGCTTCTAAACCCCACTGAACTCCCCCTAATGACTTCCAAACCCCTCCAATACCTCTAAACCCCTCCCTTCTAAACCGCTCTAAACCACCTCTAAACAACTCTAAACCACACTAAATCACTCATAACGCCTCTAAAACCTTTCTAACCCCATCTAATGCCTCTTAACCACATATAAACCCCTTCGACCACCCCTAAATCAACTCTAAACACTTCTAACCCATATAAACCACAATATATATCGCTCTAAGCCCCCTAAACCTCTCTATACCCCCTAATCCCGTTTAAATACCCTTTATACCTCTCTAAACCCTTCTAAACACCCTCTAAACCTCTCTACTCCCCTCTAAATACACTAAACCATTCTAAACCCCCTATAAACACCCATAACCCCATCTAAACCACTTGTAAGCCCTCTAAACCCTCTAACCCCCTGTCAACCCCATGTAAACCACTGTACACCCCTCTAAACCCATCTAAACCCAACTAAACCCCACTCAATCCCCGCTAAATTCCTTAAAACACCTCTAAACCCCTCTAACCCCCTCTAAACCCGCTCGAAATCCATCTAAAGCCCCTCTAAATCCCTTTGAACCCTTTAAACCACCGCTGAACCCCTTTAGTTCACCAAATCCCTCTAAACCCATTGTAGACCGCTCTCAACTCTCAAACCCCACTCTAATCCCGTCTAAATCCCTCTAAACATCTCTAAACCACCTTGAAACCCCTCTAAATCCCTTCTAAACCCATCTAAACTCCTCTAAACACCAAAACCCTCTAAACCACTTTAAACCACTAGATCCGCTAAAAATCCCTCTAAACCCCCCTAAACCCTCTCTGAATCCCTCAAAACCGTTCTAAACCCCCTCTCTCCTCTAACCCCATGTAATCCCCAAAACCCTCGAAACACCCTATAAACACCTCTAAACCCATCTAAACCACTTCTAAACCCCTCTAAACCCAAACCCCTGTGAAGCCCCTCTAAACCCTTCTAAACCCAACTAAATCCAACTAAACCCCCTCTAAATGCCTTAAAACCCCTACAAACCCCTCTAAACCCAAACCCGCTCTAAATCTCTCAAAAGCCCCTCTAAACACCTCTGAACCCTCTAAACCCCTCTAAACACATCTGAATTTCACAAACCCCTCTAAACCCATTCTAGACCATTCTAAACCCATCTAAATCCATCTTAATCCCTCTAAACTACCTTTAAACCCTTGGAAATCACTGTTAACACCTCTAAACCCACATAAACCCCTCTTAACCCCACTAAATACCTTAAAACCCTCATCCCACAAAACACCTACATCACTCAAAACCATCTCTAAACCCATCTAAACGCCCTGTAACCCCCCTAGAAACACACTCAACACACTCTAAACCCATCTTAAACCCCTCTTAACCCCACTAAACCCCCTCCAAATCCCACAAAACGCCTCTAAACCCCTTCTATCCACATTGATTCCCTCTAAACCCCATACAACACCCTCTAGGCCCCTGTAAACCCCTCTGAACACCTCTAAACCCATCTAAACCCCTCTAAATCCCTCTAAACTCCTTCAAACCCATCTACACCCATTCTAAACCCCCAGATAAACCCCTCTAAACCCCCTCTAAAGCTCTCTAATCCGCTATAAACCTTTCTAAACCCCCTCTAACCCCCTCTAAACCAACTCTAAATACCACTAGCCTCTCTAAGCCCACCTGCACCTCTCTGAACCCATTCTAAACCGCTCTAAACCCGTCGAACCTCCCTCGAAATCCCTCTAAATCCCCTGTCAACCCCTGTAAACCACTGTACACTAAACACCCTCATTCCTCTAAACACCCTCTAAACCCCATGTAATGCCACTAATCCCCAGCTAACCCCTGTAATCCCCTCTAAATACCCTCTAAACGACTCTAAACCCCTCTAAATCCATTTAAACCCCTCTAAATCACTGTAACCCCCTGGAAACCCGCTCTAAATCCCTCTAAAGCCCCTCTAAACCCTCGAAACCACCTCTAAACTCCTCTAAAGTTCACCAAACCCCTTTATACCCATTCTAGACTGCTCTAAACCTTCTCACCCCGTCTAACCCCCTCCAAACCACATTTAAACCCTTCTAAATCCTTTCTAAACAATTTAAAAACCCTCTAAACCCTCTGAACACCCTCTAAACCCATCTAAACCACTCTAACCCCATCTAAGCCACGCTAAACCCTCTAAACCCGCCACACCCCACAAATTCCCTCGACATCCCTCAAAGCCCTTCTAAACCATCTCCAAAGCACGCTAACCCCTCTGTCCCTCTAAACCGATCTAAACCGCCTGCACACCCCTGAAATCCACTGTAAATCCTTCTATCACTCTAAACCCCATAACCCCCTCTAAACACATCGAAACTCCTTTAAACGCCTCTAAGCCACGATAAACACTCTAAACCCACTACTCTCCACTAATTCCATCGACATCCCTCAAAGCCTCTCTAAACCTTCTCTAAAGCACGCTAAACCTTTCTAAACCCGCTTTAAATCCCTTTACACCATACTAAACCCCCTCTGAATGCCTCAAACCCGTTCTAGTCACTCTAACCTCCCGTAAACCTCTCTAAGCCCCTGCAGACAGCCTCTAAAACACTTTAAACCCCGTCTAAACTCCTCTAAACCCATCTAAACCACTTCAAAACCCCTTTAAACTCCTCCAAACCCATCTATGCCCATTCTAAACCCACTTTATCCCCTCTAAAACCCCGCTAAATCCCTCTAAACCCCCTCTAAACCACATCTGATCCCCTATAATCCCATCTAAACCCCTCTAAACTCATCTAAAGCCCACTAAACCCCCCTGAACCTCACTAAATCCAATCTATACCGCTCTAAACCCGTCTAGCCTCCCTCTAAATCCGTCTAAATCATTTAAACCCCTCTAAACCCCCTCTAAACCCCCTTTCAACCCCTTTCAACCCCACTAAACACCTCTAAAACTGTCCTATACCACACTCTAAACCCCATATAAACACATCTAAACTTCCTCTAAAACCCGCTGAACCCCCTATAAACTCCTCTAAACCCATCTAAACCACTTCAAAACCCCTCTAAACTCCTCCAAACCAATCTATACCATTCTAAACCCACTTTAAACCCCACTTAACCCCCTATAAACCCTCGAAACCCCTCTTAACCCCACTAAACCCCTAGCTCGAAACGCCTCTAAAATCCTTGAAACTAATGCCACTAAATTCCATATAATCCACCCTGTAAATCACTCCAAACCTCCAAAAGCCCTTTAAACCCCTCTAAACACATCTAAAACCCTCTAAACTCCTCTAAGCCCCACTAAACACGCTAAACCCCTCTAAACCACACTAAATCCCATCAACATCCCTCAAAACACTTCTAAATCCCCTCTAAAGCACGCTAAACCATTCTAAACCCGCTCTAATTCTAAACCCCACAAACCAACCTTTGAATTCCACAAAGGCCCTCTAAACCCCCTCTAAAGCCCCACTAAACACTCTCAACCTTCTAGACCGATTCTAAACCCCTCTAAAGTTCACCAAACCGCTCTAAACCCATGCTAACCCGCTCTAAACCCGTCTAACCCCCTCTAAATCGCTCTAAAACCATCTACACCGCTCTGAACCCCTGTAATCCACTCTAAACGATCCTAAAGCCTTCAAAAGCACTGGAAATCCCTCAAAATCCCTCTACTAACCCTAGATCCCTCTACTCCCTCCTTAAAATCACTAAACCCCCTCTAAATCCCTCAAAACGCCTCTAAAACTCTTCTAACACCTTCTAATGGCACTAAACCCCATATATACCCCACTAAACCCCCTAAATCATTGGTAAACCAATTTAAACCCCTATAAAACCTCTATACATCCCTCTAAATCCCTCTAAACCTCTATAAATCCCTCTATAAAAACCTCTATAAAACCTCCAAACCCATTTAAACATTCGAAACCCATCGAAACCGCTATAAATCCCTCTACACGCCTCTAAACACATCTAAACCATCTCTACACCCCCTCTAAACCGCCCTGTAAACTCATAGGCAGGTAGTGCAGGAGTCCCCTGCGGTCATCTCCCTCCTAAACAGGTATACCATTTTGGATACTGTTGAGGGAGATGGCTCATCAGGGGAATGCAGCAGCAGCCAGGTTCATGGCACCATGGGTGGCTCTGGAGCACATGAGGGGGGAAAAAAGAGGGGAAGGGCAATAGTAATAGGGGATTCAATTGTCAGGGGAATAGATAGGCATCTCTGCGGCCGCAAACGAGACTCCAGGATTGTATGTTGCCTCCCTGGTGCAAAGGTCAGGGATGTCACTGAACGGCTGCAGACCATTCTGGAGGGGGAGGGTGAACAGCCAGTTGTCGTGGTGCATGTTGGCACCAACGATATAGGTAAAAAAAAGGGATGAGGTCCTACAAGGTGAATTTAGGGAGCTAAGAGATAAACTTAAAAGTAGGACCTCAAACGTAGTAATCTCCGGATTACTACCAGTACCACGGGCCAGTCAGAGTAGAAATAGGACGATAATGCAAATGAATACGTGGCTTGAAAAGTGGTGCAAGGGGGAGGGATTCAAATTTCTAGGGCACTGGGACCAGTTCTGGGGGAGGTGGGACCGGTACAAACAGGACGGTTTGCACCTGGAATGGAATGGAACCAATGTTCTTGGGGGAGTGTTTGCTAGTGCTGTCGGGGAGGATTTAAACTAATGTGGCAGGGGGATGGGTACAAGAGCAGAGAGGCAGGAGGGTGTAAAATGAGGGTAGAAGCATTAGGTAGCAAGGTGAAAGGTAAAAGTGGCAGGCAGACAAAATCCAGGGCAAAAATCAAAAAGGGCCACTTTTCAGCAAAATTGTATAAGGGGTAAATGCGTTGTAAAGACAAGCCTGAAGGCTTTGTGTCTCAATGCAAGGAGTATTCGTAATAAGGTGGACGAGTTTGAACGTGCAGATAGATATTAATGATTATGATATAGTTGGGATCACGGAGACATGGCTCCAGGGTGACGTAGGCTGGGAGCTGAACATCCAGGGATATTCAATATTCAGGAGGGATAGAGAGAAAGGAAAAGGAGGTGGGGTAGCGTTGCTGGTTAGAGAGGAGATTAACGCAATGGAAAGGAAGGACATTAGCTTGGAGGATGTGGAATCGGTATGGGTAGAGCTACAAAACACTAAGGGGCAGAAAAACGCTGGTGGGTGTTGTGTACAGGCCACCTAACAGTAGCAGAGAAGTTGGGGATGGTATCAAACAAAGGAAATTAGAAATGCGTGCGACAAAGGCAAAACAGTTTATAATGGGTGACTTCAATCTACATATAGATTGGGTTAATCAAATTGGCAGGGGTGCTGAGGAAGAGGATTTTTTGGAATGTATGCGGCTGATTAGTTATCTAAATCAACATGTAGAAGAACCAACGAGAGAGCAGGTTATTTAGACTGGGTTTATGAGTAATGAGGAAGGGGTAATTAGCCCGTCTTGTTGTACGTGCCCCCTTGGGCAAGAGTGACCTTAATTTATGGTTGAGTTCTTCATTAGGATGGAGAGTGACATTGTTAATTCAGAAACAATGGTTCTGAACTTAAAGAAAGGTAACTTTGAGGGTTATGAGACGTGAATTGGCCAAGATTTGACTGGCAATTTAATTCTAAAAGGCGCTTTGACGGTGGATATACAATGGAAAGACATTTAAAGACTGCATGGAAGAACTACCAAAAAATTGTTCATCCCAGTTTGGCAAAAGAATAAATCGGGGAAGGGGAAGGGGGGGGGAAAGGGGGAAGTTAGTGCATCCGTGGATAACAAGGGAAATCAGGGATAGTATCAAAGCAAAAGGATGATGCGTACCAAAGTAGCCAGGGAAAAAGCAGCATACCAGAGGACTGGGAGAAATTCAGAGACCAGCAGAGGAGGACAAAGGGCTTAATTAGGAAAGGAAAAATAGATTATGAAAATGAAAACTGGCAGGGACAACAATAAAAACTGACTGCAAAAGTTTTATAGATATGTGAGAGAAAGAGGTTAGTTTAAAACAAATGTAGGTCCCTTGCAGTCAGAAACAGGTGAGTTGATCATGGGGGAACAAGGATATGGCGGACCAATTGAATAACTACTTTGGTTCCGTCTTCACTAAGGAAGAACCTATTAAATAATCTGCCTGAAATAGCAGGGGACTGTTGGTCAAAGGAGGAATTGAGTGAAATCCAGGTCAGTCGGGAAGTGGTGTTGGGTAAATTGAATAGATTAAAGGCCGATAAATCCCCAGGGCCAGATAGGCTGCATCCAGAGTACTTAAGGAAGTAGCTCAGGAAATAGTGGATGCATTAGTGATAATCTTTCAAAACTCTTTAGATTTCTGGAGTAGTTCCTGAGGATTGGCGGGTAGCAAATGTAACCCCTCTTTTTAAGAAGGGGGGGAGAGAGAAAACTGGGAATTACAGACCAGTTAGTCTAACATCGGTAGTGGGGAAACTGCTAGAGTCAGTTATTAAAGATGGGATAGCAGCACATTTGGAAAGTGGAGAAATCATTGGACAAAGTCAGCATGGATTTACAAAAGGCAAATCATGTCTGACGAATCTTGTGGAATTTTTCGAGGATGTAACTAGTAGCGTGGATAAGTGGATGTGGTATATCTGGACTTCCAGAAGGCTTTCGACAAGGTCCCACATAAGAGATTTGTATACAAACTTAATGCATACGGTATTAGGGGTTCAGTATTGATGTGGATAGAGAACTGGCTGGCAAACAGGAAGCAAAGAGTAGGAGTAAACTGGTCCTTTTCACAATGGCAGGCAGTAACTAGTGGGGTACCGCAGGGCTCAGTGCTGGGACCCCAGCTATTTACAATATATATTAATGATCTGGATGAGGGAATTGAAGGCAATATCTCCAAGTTTGCGGATGACACTAAGCTGGGGGGCAGTGTTCGCTGTGAGGAGGATGCTAGGAGACTGCAAGGTGACTTGGATAGGCTGGGTGAGTGGGCAAATGTTTGGCAGATGCAGTATAATGTGGATAAATGTGAGGTTATCCACTTTGGTGGCAAAAAACAGGAAAGCAGACTATTATTTAAATGGTGGCCGATTAGGAAAAGGGGAGATGCAGCGAGACCTGGGTGTCATGGTACACCAGTCATTGAAAGTAGGCATGCAGGTGCAGCAGGCAGTGAAAAAAGCGAATGGTATGTTAGCTTTCATAGCAAAAGGATTTGAGTACAGGAGCAGGGAGGTTCTACTTCAGTTGTACAGGGTCTTGGTGAGACCACACCTGGAGTATTGCGTGCAGTTTTGGTCTCCAAATCTGAGGAAGGACATTTTTGCCATAGAGGGAGTGCAGAGAAGGTTCACCAGACTGATTCCTGGGATGTCAGGACTGTCTTATGAAGAAAGACTGGATAGACTCGGTTTATACTCTTTGGAATTTAGGAGATTGAGAGGGGATCTTATAGAAACTTACAAAATTCTTAAAGGGTTTTGGACAGGCTAGATGCAGGAGGATTGTTCCCGATGTTGGGGAAGTCCAGGACAAGGGGTCACAGCTTAAGGATAAGGGGAAATCCTTTAATACCAAGATGAGAAAGACTTTTTTCACACAGAGAGTGGTGAGTCTCTGGAACTCTCTGCCACAGAGGGTAGTTGAGGCCAGTTCATTGGCTATATTTAAGAGTGAGTTGGATATGGCCCTTGTGGCTAAGGGGATCAGAGGGTATGGAGAGAAGGCAGGTACGGGATACTGAGTTGGATGATCAGCCATGATCATATTGAATGGCGGTGCAGGCTCGAAGGGCTGAATGGCCTACTCCTGCACCTAATTTCTATGTTTCTATGATTGTATGAAAACCAATGTAAACCATTCTAAACCTCTATAAACTCCCCTAAAGCCCTCTAACCCCACTTTTAAACCCATCAAAACCCCTCCAAACCCATCTAAAGCAATTCTAAACCCCTCTAAACCCCTCTAACCCCCTCCAAACGCCTCTAAACACATCTACACCTCTAAACCACTCAAAACCCCTCCAAAACCCCTTAATCCCCTTTCAGTTTAAACCCCACTAATCCCCCCTCTGAATTCCACAAAACCCGGCAAAACCTCTCTAAACCCTTCTAAACCTAATTCCCTCTAACCCCTTGTAAACCCCACTAAATCCCCTCCAGCCTTCAAAACCCTTCTAAACGCTCTAAACCCCTCTAAGCCACTCTAAACCCCTTTAAACCGTTCTAACCCCCCTTTAAATCCCACAAAACGCCTAAACTCCCTCTAAACCCCTCTAAAACCCGTCTAAAGACGCTCTAACCCTTTTAAACCCCTTTAAACCCCCACTAAAACCCCTATAAACCTCTAAGCCCCTCTAACCCCCTCCAAATCCCTCTTAACCCCACTAAACTCCCTCTAAATCCCACAAAACGCATATTATCACCTTCTAACCCCATCTACTCCCTCTAAAACCCAAACAAACCTCTCTAAAACCCCCTAAATCAATTCTAAGCCCCACCTAACCCCCCAAAAAACCCGTATAAATCCCCTCTTAAACACTCGCTAAAAACCGCGAAAACCATTGTAAACCCTTGTAAAACGCTCTAAACGCCCACTAAACCCCTCTGCACCCCTCCAAACCCCTCTAAACAACTCTAAACCCCTCTAAACACTCTCCAAACACATCTAACCCCCCTCTAAACCCTTCCTAAAACGCATCTAATCCCCTCTAAATCACTCGAAATCCCCTCCAAACCACTCTAAACCCTCGAAACCCGCTCTTAATCCCTATAAATCCCATAAACCACCCTCTGAATCCCTCCAACCCGTTCAAAAAACCCCAACCATTAAACCCCTCTATAACCCTGTAAAGCCCCACAAAAACACTCTAAACCCCCTATAAACACATCTAATCCCATCTAAACCACTTCTAAACCATCTAAACTCATTCTAAACCCCTAGGAATCCCTATAATCCCCTCTAACAACCTCTAAACCCCTCTACATCGTCCTAACCCCTCAAATACCCCCTCTCTCTAAACCCCTGAAAACCAATGTAAACCCTTCTAAACCCCTCTAAACTCCCCCTAACCCCTCTAAACCTCAACAAGCCCCTTCTAAAGCCATATCCACCCGCACTAAATCGCTCTAAACCCCATTAAACCCCCTTTGAATCCCACAATACCGTTCTAAACCCCAACCTCCCCACAATCCCTCCAAAACCCCTATTAAGCCCCCACAAAATCTTTATAAACCCCCTATAAACACATCTAAACCCACCTAAACTACATCTAACACCATTAAACCCCTTATAGCCCCCAATCCTCTCTAAACCCCTTCTTAATTCCTCAGAACCCCTCAAAATCCCATCTAAACCCTCCTCTAACCCCTTTCTAAACCGTCTAAACCCTCTCTAAGCCCCTCTAAACCCCCGTATAAACCCTCTAAACTCCCTCTAAACTCTTTCTAACCACATCTAATCCCTCTAAATCCCAAACAAACCCCTTTAAAACACCACAAATCAAGTCTAAGCCCATATAATCCCCATATAAACCCCCTATAAACCCCGTATAAATCCTTCCAAACCCCCGCTAAACCAATCTAAACATCTCTATATACCCTCTGTCACGCTAAACCCCTCTAAACCACTCCATACCCCCTCTAAACCCGCTCTTAATCTCTATAACCCCCATAACCCCCCCCCTGAATCCCTCAAAACCGTTCTGAACCCCAATCTCTCTTAAATCCCTCTGAACCCCTATAAAGCCCCACTAAAATCCTTCAAAGCCCCCTATAAACACATCAAATCACATCTAAACTACTTCTAAACCCTTCTAATGTCCTCCAAACCCCTCTAAACCCCTCTAAATCCCTCTCAACGCCTCTAAACTCATCTCAACCACCTCTGAACCCCACTGAAACCCCTTCTGAGTTCCTCAAACCCCTCTAAACCCCCTCTAAACACTCTCTAAAGCCAATCAAAACCCCTGAAAAACAATGTAAACCCCTCTAAACCCCTCTGAACGCCCTCTAAACCCCTCCAAGCCCTTCTAAACACGTCTAAACCACATCTAAGTAAATCTAAACCCATTTGAACACCCTTCTAATACCCTCTAATTATCCTCCAAACCTCGCTAAGCCCCATCTAAACCCATCTAAACCACTCTAAAGCCCTCCACACCCGCTCTGAATCCCTCTAAACCCCAGAAACCCCCTTAAGAATCCCTCAAAACGGTTCTAAATCCCAACCTCCCCAAAACCCCTCCAAACCCCTGTAAAGCCCGTCTAAAACCCTATAAACCCCCCTTTAAACACATCTAAACCCCACTAAACCCACTCGGAATTCCTCAAGTCCCCTCTAAACCTCATCGAAGCCCCCTCTAACCCCCTGTAAACAATCTAACACCCTCTAAACACTCTCTAAACCCACAGATTCCCTTCTACATCCATCGAGACCCCCCTATACCCTCCCGAAACTCCCTCTAAACCATCTAAACCTCCTCTACACCACCCTCTTAACTCCCCCCATCTAACCATCTAAAAGCCCCCTTAACCCCACTAAACTCCCTCTAGATCATAAAACGCATCAAACATTCATTCTAACCCCATATAATCCTTCTAAAACCCAAACAAACCCCTCTGAACTTCTAAATCAATTTCTATACCGACCTAAACCCCATCTAAACGACCTTTATTAACACCTCCGACTAATCCCTCTCAAAAAATACACACTCTAAACCACTAAACCCATCTAAACCATGCCCAAAACCCCTCTAAACTCGTTCCTAATCCGCATAAATCCCGTAAAACCCATCTGAATGCCTCCAAAAACGTTCTAAACACAAACTCCCCTTAAACCCCTCTCCAACCCCTGTGAAGCCGCACTAAAACCCTTTAAACCCCCTATACACACATCTTATCCATCTACAACCACTTCTAAACCCTCTAAACCCTCCGGACGTATGGTTAATTCATTCTCTAAACCCCTCTAAACCACACTAAACTCCCTCTCAATCCCATTAAACGCATCGAAACTCCTTTACATCCCATCTAAACTACTCTAAACCCCTCCAAAACTACTCCAAACTCCTCTAAACGCCGCCTACTCCTAATCCCCATAAACCTCATACACCGCGCCTCTGAATCCATCAAAACACGTTCTAACACCAACCCCCTGCACTTTTCACTCCTCTAAACCCCTGTAAAACCCACTAAAACCCACCAAAACCCCTCTATGAACGCTTCTAATCTCATCTAAACTAGTTCTAAACCCCTCTAAACTCCTCCAAACCTATCTAAAACTCATTCCTAACCCCTCTAGACCCCTCTAAATCCCTCTAAACGCCTCTCTAAAACACATCTAAACTACCTCTAAACGCTCTAGCTCTACATCCCCCTATCCCATCTAAACCCACCTAACTCCTGAAAACCAATGCACACCCTTCGAAACCCCTCTGAACTCCCTAAACCCTCTGTAAACCTCTCCAGGCCCATTCAAAACCCCCTCTAAACTCGCCCTTAAACAACTATAAACCCGTTTTTAACCCTCCTCTAATCCTCTCTTATCACTTTAAATACCCTCTAAACTACGCTGAACCACCTTAAGTACATCCAAATCACTCACCCTGCAAATCAATTCTAAGCCCATCTAAACCCTTATAAACCCGTATAAATCCCTCAAAACCCCCTGTAAACACCGAAAAACCCCTCTAAACCCCCGAAAATTATTCTAAACCCCTCTATCCGCCACCCACTAAAACTTCTCTACGCTCCTCGACAACTCCTCTAAAACACCTCCTACACAACTCACTCTAAAAACATTTAAACCCTTCTAAACCACACTCAACCCATATTCTAAAACACTTCTAATCCCCTTTAAATACCCTCTATACAACTCTAAACCTCCTAAAAGCACTACAAACCCATCTAAACCCGCTCCGAATCCATATAAAACCCATAAAACCCTCCTCTGAATCCTCAAAACCGTTATAAACCCCAACCGCCCTTAAACCCCTTGCAAGGTCTACTAAAACCCACTGAACCCCATATAAATACATCTCATCTCATCCCTAAAACCACTTTCTAAGCCCCTCTAAACTCCTCAAAACCATCTAATAATTTCTGAACCCGACTCTCTCTCTAACCCCATTAACCCCTCTAAAACCAGTATCAAACCATCTAAACCCCTTACCGCCTCTAAACCCACTCTGATTCCTCTCAAAACCCCTCTAAACTCCTCCAACCCCTCTACAATGTCTTAAGCGTCACTCGGCCCCCCTAAACCCCTCTAATCTAACCTATGAGCCCTCTAATCCCTTCTAAAACTCTTTAACCCCTCTTCCCCCCCCTCACACACCCCCAAATCCACAAAACAACATCTAAATCCTTTCTAACCCCAACTACACCACTAAACTGAGTGAAATCCAGGTCAGTCGGGAAGCTGTGGAAGTTTGGGATAATTGAATAATAGATTAAAGGCCGATAAAGCCCCAGGGCCGGATAGGCCGGTAGGCGGATCCCAGAGTACTTATGGGAAGTAGCTCAGAATTAGTGGATGCATCCCTAGTGTTAATCTTTCAAACTCTTTAGATTCTGGAGTAGTTCCTGAGGATTGCGGGTAGCAAATGTAACCCCTCTTTTTAAGCAAGGGGAGGGAGGGAAGAAAAACGGGAATTACAGGACCAGTTAGTCTAACATCGGTAGTGGGGAAACTGCTTGAGTCAGTCCGTTAATAAAGATGGAGATAGCAGACATTTGGAAAGATGGTGAAATCATTGGTGAGAAAGTCAGCATGGATTTACGTAAGGTAAATCAGTCTGACGAATCTTGTGGAAGTTTCGAGGATGTTAACAAGTAGCGTGGATAAGGGAGAAACCAGTGGATGTGGTTTATCTGGATACCAGAAGGCTTTCGAAAGTCCACATTTGGGGGAGAATTAGTTTACAAATAGTCGAAACCCTCTAAACCACTCACAAACACCTTGCGACCCCTCTCTTAATCACTATACACCCATAAAACCTCTCCCCCCAGAATCAACTCAAAACCGTTCTAAACCAACCCCACCGTAAACCCCTCTCTCACCCTGTAAAACCCACTAAAACCCTCTTTCCCCCCTTTAAACTCTTATAATCCCATCTACGCTATTCTAACCCCCTCTCTAAACTACTTCAACCCATCAAACTCATTCGATCTACCCCTCATCCCATCGAATCCCCTGTAGCCCCCTCTAACCCTAAAAGCCAATGTAAAACCATCTAAACCCCATCTCAACCTCCCACCCGAAAAAACCACTCTAAACATCGCCAATAGAGCCCCTCTAAAAACCCAATAATATACCACTCCTAAAAGAAATCTAAACCCCTTTTAAACCTCATCTAAACTCTGTAATCCCCTCTACATACCTTCTAAACCACGCTAAACCCCACAAACCATTTTAAACCACCTCGTAACCCCTTCTCAACCCGCTCTAATCGCATCTAAAACACAAAGGCAATCCACCTCTAAAAGCGATCTACACCCCCGATTAAAAACACATAATAAACCCCCGTCTTAAATCGTTCTAATAAACTGCCTCCATATCACACACGTAAACCAACATCTAAACAACTACTAAAAGCCCCTCTAAATACCTCTAACACGCTCTAAACCAATATACACCCCGCTAACCCCGCTTAATCCCCTCTATATCCCCTCCACAACCCCTCTAAACACTCTAAATTTCCCCCCTAACCTCTAAACCCCGCTCTAAACCCCTGATCAAACCAATGTTAACCCTTTAATCCATCAATACTCCCCCTAAAAACCCTCTAAACCTCCGCACCAGCCACACCTGTCTCTAACGCCTATTAACCATCTCTAAAACACTATAAACACATTTAACCCCCCTCTAATACATCCAAAACCCCCTCTTTAACCCATTTTAATCTCCCGCCTTAACCCCTCCTGTTACCCGCTATAATCGCATCTAATTTCTCTATTTACAAAAAATAAATAAAACACCCTAAATTAATTTATGCCCCATTAAACACGTCATATAAACCGCCCTATATTATAAACCCCATTATAATCCAGTATAAATCCTCTAACTCATCCCCGAAATCCAATGTAAACCTTCTATACCCCTCTAACCTCTCTAAAACCCCTCCAAACCCCCTAAAGAACTCTAAACAACTCTAGCGCCCTTAATAACCACTTTCAAACACCCTCCATCATATAAACCCCGCGAACCCCGCTTATAGCCTCTATTACGCTCTAAGTACACGCCGTGCTAACCACTCAAATCCCTCAAAACCAGTCCAAAACCCTATACCCCCACTTATTCAATAAACCCCATAAATACCCCAACCCCTTCAAATCATTCTAAACCCTCTAAACCAAAACTACACTCCCTCTCAATCCATTTTTAAACGTATCGAAACTCCTTTTAATCCCCTTCTAAAATACTCTAAAACCCCTCCCCAAAACTAAATCCATACTCCGCTAAACCCGCTCCTAATACCTTAAAAACCTCATAAACCTCGCCTCTGTATCCATCAAAAACCGGTCTAATACCAACCCTTACACTCATCTAAACCCTGTTAAACCCACTAAAACCCACCAAACCCCTCTTTGGAACGCTTCTAATCCCATGCTAAACTACGTCGAAACCCAATCTAAACTCTCAAACCTACTAATCATTTCCTAACCCCTCTAGACCCCTCTAATTACCAGCCTCTAAACTCCTCTAAAACACATCTAAATACCCTCTATCACTCTTTTAGATCTACATCCCCCTAATCACATCGAAACCCCATAAACTCCCTGAAAACCAATGCACACCACTTCGAACCTCTGAACTCCCCTATACCTGGGGTTAACTTTCAGGCCATTTCAAAATCCACCCCTCTAAAACGCGCCTAAACAACTATTAATAACCCGTTTAATCCTCTAATTCCGTCTCTTATCCCTGTTAAAAACTACCCTAAACTACGGATCCCTCTAAGTACATCCAAATCACTATTAAACCCTCCGCTAAATCAATTCTCTAGCCATCTAACCCCCTGATAACCCCGTATAAATCCCTCTAAACACCTGTACACCCCCGGAAAACCCCCCTCTAAAACCCCGAAAATTATTCTAAACCCCTCTAACCGCCAATAAATTCTCCTCACGTCTCTCGACAACTCTCTAAACCACCTTCTACACACCTAAAAAACTTTTAACCACCCTTAAACACACTTCCAACCCCATT
The DNA here is from genome assembly GCA_035221665.1 of Okamejei kenojei. Classification (NCBI taxonomy): domain Eukaryota; kingdom Metazoa; phylum Chordata; class Chondrichthyes; order Rajiformes; family Rajidae; genus Okamejei; species Okamejei kenojei. The sequence continues at coordinate 31,088 of JAVHYY010000136.1, forward strand.
TAAAACAACCTCTAATCCCTTTAAAATACCTCTATCAACATCTAAAATCCCTCCTACAAGCACTACGTCTCACCATCTAAAACCCGCTCCGAATCATTAAAACCCCAGAAAACATCATCTGAATCCCGCACAAAAAACCGTTCTAAACCCCTACCGCCTTTAAACCCCCGCGCCATGGCCCAACTTTAAAAACCCACTGTAACCCGTCGTCAATAAAACACATCTAATCCCATCCTAAATATACTTCTAGCCCTCTAAAACTCCCCAAACCCATCATAAAACTATTCTGTACACCTCGTCTATACCAATTAACCCCTCTAAACAGTATGAAAAACCATTCTAAACCCTTAACCGGCACTAAACCCACTCCCCTGGTTTTTCCTCAATTAAATCGCTCTAAACTGCCTCCACAAACCCACGAAACCAACATCTAAACAAACACTAAAGCCTCTAATCCCCTTCTAATCACGCTCCTAAAACCCCATATACACCCGCTAACCCCCTGTATCCCCTTAGTCCCTCCAAACCCAATTAACACCTTAAAATTCCCCTAACCCCTCTAAACCCGGCTCCACTAAACCCAGAAAACCAATGTTTACCCTTTCTAAACCCTCAATACTCCCACCCTAACCCTTAAACCTCTCCATAAGCCCCTGGCTAAAACGGCTATGAACCATCTCCATAAACAATCTTCAAACATTTAACCCCTCGTACCCTCCAAACCCCTCTAAACCTTAAAACTACCTCTCAAACCCTCTTACCCAGCTCTATCGCATTAATTTCTCTACACTCTTACAAAAAATAAAATTAAACACCCTAAAGTATTTCTAAGCCCATCTAAACCCTCATATTAATACCCCCGATATACTAATCCACCAGTAGAGATGAAACACGTATGTGTACACCTTAAATCCGAAACGCTGATGTAACTACCTTGTAACACCACCATCTAACCCTCTCTATATATCCCCCGAACTCTCCCCCACCAGAGAGAGATCTCTAATATAGTCTCTCTCGCGCCTCTTATAGAACATACGCTAAGAGATACCCTCACCATCATAGAATAAACACTCCTCTCGAACTGACAGCGCCTAGAAGCCCTCCAATACGCTTAACTCCCCTCTAAACCACTCTAATCCCTCAAAACCACTCCAAACCCATATAAACCCCACTTAATCCATATAACACCCCATAAACAACCCAAACCCCTAAACCCCTCTAAACCCATGTAATGCCCCACTAAAACCGTGTAAACCCCGATTTAACTTCTATAACAAAACTGACACATCAGAACCATTCTAATCACCTCTCTTTCCAAAACTATCTAAGCAGCTTCTAAACCCTCCAAATAATCATCCAAACCCATTCTAAAACCCATATTAAACCCTCTAAACCTCTAAAACCGCACTAAACCCCCTCTGTAGTCTCAAACCCCTAGAAGAAACCGCCACTAACCCCTCTAAACCCCCCAAAACCCCTCGTAAACCTCACTAAATGAACCTCTGAATTTCCACAAAACACTCAAAACCTCTCTAATCACATCCATATAAACCCCGTCTAAACCCCTGATCAAAACCAAAGTCAAACCCTTCCAATATCCCTCTCAACTCACCTAAACCCTACAACCTCTCCAGCCCCTTCTAAACACGTCTCACACTCATCTAAAACAACTACAACCCCTCTACACCGTCTAAATCATTCTAAAACCAATTAAACCCCTTGGAATCATCCAAACCGTTCTTACCCCCAAACCCATATAAAACCCCTCTTCCAGCCCCACTAAAACCTCTGCATACACACTATACAATAACTTCTCAATCCATCCTAAACCCCACTATCCGAAACCAGTTCCAAACTCCTCCAAACCCATCTTAAAAAACTCATTTCTAACAAACCCATACCCCCTCTCTCTCTTCCCCCCCTAAAACGCCTTTAAACACATCTAAGCACTCAAAACCCTCTTCACCCCCCCCCTCATCAAAACCACACATTGAAACTCCTCCAAACCCTCTAACGAAGTAAGCCCGTCTGTTGTTCTCAAAACTCTAAACTCCCTCCACAAGCCGCTCTAAACCGTCTTAACGCAGTCTAACCCCCTCTAAAACATTCTTAACCCCACTAATTCCTCTAAATTCGCCACAAAAAGCATCTAACCTCTTCTAACCCATAAAACTGTACCCTGTGACCCTCCACTCCTCGAAACCGCTCTTCAATCCCAATACCCCATACAAACCCCCCTCGAAGTCCCTCGCAACCGTTATATAAACCCCCCCACTTAACCAATTCTAAAACCGCAGTAAAGTCCCTAAACCCCTCTAAACCCCATATAAAACCACTCTCCACCCTAAACCAATTTCACACCCCCCCAAAATCACTCCACCCTTCACCACCTCAACCCCATTCACAACCTCACCCAATCCACCCAACCCACAACCCCCCCTGTACACCTATGATCTCCACCATACACCACCCCCTACATATATATTCACCTCACTTCAACACCCTCTTTACATTCCACAACACCCCGAACCTCTCTAAACTTGATACTCAACCCATCCCTCAAAACCCCCCACCCCGAAACCCAAAGTCAAACCCTTCTAACAAACCCTCCCCCTCAAACTCCCCCCTACCCCCCCAAAACCCCCCCTCTCAACCCCTCCAAGCCCCCCTCCTCCCCCCCAAACCACGTATCCAACCCATCATATTAACAATTTACCCCTCTACACCCGCTCTAAATCCTTTAAACCCCATCTTAAAAAACCCCCTCTGAATCCCGCAAACCGTGTCTATTCCCCACCCCCCTTTATACCCCTCTAAACCCCCTATAATCCTTCACTATAACCTCTGAAACCCCCTATAAATACAATCTAATACCATTGTAAAACCACTTCGAAACCCCCTCAAAAAATCTATCCAAAACCCATTATAACTCATTCTAAACCTCACTAAAACCCTCTAACCCCTCTATCCTCCAAACGCCTTTAAAACATCTAAACCACCTCTAAACACTATAACACTCTAAAAACCTTTATTTTTAAAGTCCCATACCTCTAAACCGCACGAAGCCCCTCTGCATTCCTCAAAAACCTGAACCTCTCTAAATCCCCTCTAAACCCGCCCTAACCCAGGATACTCCCTCTAAAATCCCACAAAACGCTTCCGCAAACTCCTTTCTAACCCGCATCTAAAACACAAACAAAGCCCGCTAAACCCCTAAATCAATTCTTAGGCCCATCCAAACCCAGCGAAGCCCCTCTCTCGGCCCCCTCTGCCCCTCTGATCCCTCTAAATACCTCGAACCCACTCTTAAAACCTCTAAACCACTCCAAACACTCTCAACTGCACATAATCCCTGCACAATCCCCATAAACCCCCCTCCGAATCCTTCAAAACCCGTCTTCTAAACCCCAAACCCCTTAAACGCCTCTCAATACCACCTGTAAAAGTCCATCGAATACCCCTCTAATCCCTTATAAACACATTACTCTCATCGAACCGTTCTAAACCCCTCCTAAACTCCTCCTAAACCCTTAAACGTTCTAAGCCACCTTCCCTCTAAACCCACTAAACCCCACTAAACCCCTCCTAAAATCTCAAATTACTAACCCTAACCCACCTAACCCCAACCCCTCTAAACCCCTCGAAACCCATCTAAAACCCATCTAAACCTCTGAAAACAAATTCTTTAACCCCCCCCCCACCCCCCCCAAAAAACTACGCCTAAACCCTTCTAACTCAAGCCTTCTAAACCCCACTAAACACTTCTACAACAACTCTTACACCCCTTTTTAAACCCACAACTGCCCTTTATATACACTCGAAACCCTCTTTGGACAATCTAAACCACCTCTAACCTATCTACACCCGCTATAAATACCTCTAAACCCCATAACAAACCCTCTGCAAATCCCTCAAAGCGTTCTAAGCCGAAAAACTTAACGAAAACCCCGCCTACCCCCTGCCTAAAGCCTCACTAAAACATATAACCCCGTAGAAACAACTCCAAACCCCTTAAAAACGCCTCTAAATCCTTACACATCCATTAAACTCATTTAAACCTCTCTGAATATCGAAAAAAACAGCGCTAAACAACTACATACCCTTTAAACATATCCACATAACCCCTGAGAAACACGCTCACAATTCCTTACTAAACCCATTAACCCCCCTCTGAATTCCCTCAAAACACGTTCGGCTACACCGATCCTCCCTTAAAACCTCCTCTAAAACACTGTAAAGCCCCACTAAACCCCTCTAATGCCTAGAAGAAACACATCTTGTCCCTTCTAAACCATTTTCGAACCCCTCTAAATTCTCTATACACCCCCTCTAAGCGGCAGTCCTAAATCCCTCCTTTTACCATCTAAAAACCCCTTAAACCTCTCTAAGCAAGCCCCAATCCCTATCGCAACCTCATAAAACCATAAACCTCTTGAAATCCTCAAAACCCTTACATTCTCCTATTCCTTCTAAACCCTCCAAACCCCCCATTATAACCAATCTAAATGTGTGTGTTAACCTTTTAACCCCTGTCTAATCCGCCTATCCCCCCCCCTAAATTCTCTAAACCAACTCTATCCCCCCCCCTCCTTCCTAAACCTCTCAAAAACCCTTCTACAGCATGAAATCCCCTAAACTGCCGTAAACCCACTACCCCCCCTCGGAATCCCACATAACGTTATTTTTTCCGTTTTTTTTTTTTTTCTTTATTATTTTTGGTGAGCAATAATGAAGAACAGTGAGAGAAAAGGAAAATAAAGGAGTGTCGGAATAGCATCGACAAGCCACTGTAGGAAACAGAAAGTAAAAAAACCATAAAGGACAGAGCGTGAGAAGTTAAAAGATGAAAGAAAGGAAAAAAGTAAGAAGAAATGAAAGAGTAGGAGGAGATCTTACTAATCTCATATTTGCCCATTCTCACCCAGTTTGAACCATTAATTTTCGAAGGTTATGTTATGTTGCACCTCGATGCTTGTATAAAGTTGAGCAAACGGTGACCAGAATCTTTAAGATTTGGTCTACTTTGCTAGTAAGAGGTATCTCATTTCTTCAGATGTAGCTTTCACGACTATTTGAGATCCACATTTTGAATGTTGGAGTATGGGGTTTTTCCAAATATTAAGAATAAGTTTTTTCGCTGTTATTAGACCATAATTAAGAAAGGCTTCTTGGAATATAGTTTGTTTACTCTCTTCCATTGATCCAAAGATATACAATTCAGTATTGGGGTTTAATTTTTGTGTTTTAAAATAGTTTTGTAAAAATTCCAAAAATTTCATTCCAAAATGTTTTACAGTTTGTACAACGAGAACAAAGGAATGTGATTTTAGTGGCATTTGAGCGTAGTCAATTGTGCAGATGAGGGGATTAATTTGAAAATTTTGTATTCAGGTCTTTGTTTTTCGAATACTATCAATCATGTAAAATTTTAAATTGAATTAGGTTCTTATGTCTTCATTCATTGAACTTGTGTATCGTACATATTAATATCAGTTTTCATCCATCTATCGTTCGGAATTTTTTCACAATAACTCTTGTTTCCGGTTCTTCTAATTGCTTCTGTGTTGGTGTTTCTATCTATTTAGACATTATATTTATAACGTAACGATATTAAATTGCTTGATTCTGCCTTTCTAATCTTTCCTTCCTCCAGTAGCGTTCTGGGCGTCTCTAAGTTTCGATATCACCTTGTATCATATAATCTCTTTTCAAAATAATCTTGATTTGACAGGTATTTGAAATACTTGATTACTTTTCAAATCGATTTTTAGTTGTAATGTTGGCACTTGATAAACGTTTCTCCACTTACATAATATCTCCATCATCTTTTAATTCCCTATTCTTTCCCCAATGGAGTAATCACGTTATATCAATAAAGGATCGTTGAATGAGTGTTTATTAGCTATTGGAGACTAGAAGCGATAATTTCTCTTAATTTCGTAAAGTTAATTTTACTCCTTGTTTCCCAAATTCGTTATTATAACTATGATTCTCTAATTGGATTCTTCTTGTATATTACATTGTTCAGTTTTATCGGGGAAAGAAGGATCGCTCCTATATTATAGGGGAACAATCTCTTCTCCCATTTTCTTATCCAATTACCTGGTTGGCGCAGACTGTCAACCTTTATCTTATATTTTTACTAATCACTGCCCAATAATAATACACATCTCCTATCTTTCTTTGTCATTCCATCAAATCATCTAGCATTCTAACCAACTTCCGTTATTATTCCTCTAATCTCTATCTCTGTCCGAGATTCATAACACCCATATACCCCGCTTCCCCCATCCCCATAATATCCAGAATCACTATCTTTCTCTTGCCCTCAGAATTTTTCCTACCGGTCCTCTCCGCCCCCCCCCCCCCCCCATATTTGTATTGATTGCAAATAGTACAATATTTGTCCGGTAAGAAGATCATTTTGTGTCGCGTTTATTGCTATTTAATGACATCGGCCCCCCAGTAGTCTCCTCAATTTTATCAGCCCATTTATTTTAGTTAATAAAGGCATATAGTTTGGCGTTGAGTAATGATTTATAGCTTCCTAGTATTTGGATGACCAAATATTTAAATCCTTTTCTGTTGTAATTTAAAAGGGAATTACATCAGATGCTTGTAGACTCTTGAGGTTTTATCGTCATTAATTTCGCTTTTGTTCCAATTTATTCTATATCCTGACAAAAGAACCCAATTCTTCTATTAAATTTTAGTATATTTGGTATGCTAATTTGCGATTTGTAATATATAATAATTTCATCGCATGCTAATGAATTTTATTATTTGAGTTTTGGTAATATACCAATGAAGGTTTTTACTTCGGATGGCTTCTTATAACTTCAGCTATCTCAAGATCTATCACTAGTGCAAAACCAGCAGGGGCGATACGCGCACCCTGCCTATTGCCCTTGCTAAGTGGAATTCAGGGGATAATATAAATTTTAGTCCAGTATTCTAGCCGTCGGTTATCAATAATTGTTATACCCATGAAATAAAATTATCTCCCCATATTAACCCCAACCTAACTAACCCCTCTAAACCCCCTCGAATCCTTCTAAAACACATCTAAACCTCTGAAAACACAATCTTTCTAAACACCTCCAAAACTCCGCCTAAACCCTTCTAAACCTCCAAGCCCTTCTTCTAAAAACCCACTAAACCCACCTCTAAAACAACTCTAACCCCGTTAAACGCACCCTACTCTTCTAAATACCTCTAAACCCTCTTTGGACCAATCTAACCACTCTAAACTATTACACCGCTTCTAAATCCTCTAAACCCCATTACAAAACCCTCTAAATCCCTCAAAGCCGTTCTAAAGCGAAACTTACGGAAACCCCTACCACCCCCCTGTAACGCCTCACTAAAACCATATAAACCCCGTATAAACAACTCAAACCCCGTCTAACAACCGCTCTAAATCCATAAAAATCACATTAAAATCTCATTAAAACCCGATCTGATTAAGAAAAAACAGCTAAACAACTACATACCCCTTATAAACATCTCCTAACCCATTCCTAAACCCGCTCAACATCCATAAAAACCCATTAAACCACTCTGTATCCCTCAAAACCGGTCGGTACCGACCTCCCTTAAAAACCCTCAAACACTATGATAAAGCCCCACTAAACCTCTAACGGCCCCTAGAAAACACATATAGTCCCTTCTTCACATTTTCTGAAAACCTTAATTTCCTCTAAACCCACTAAACGCAGTCTAAATCCCTCCTTTACCAACTACAACCCCTCTAAAACCTCTCTAACGCCCACAATCCCTATCGAACCTCATTAAAACCCCACTAAACCTTTGTGAAAGCCTCAAATCCCTCTTTCTACACTTCTCCTATCCTCTCTTCTAAACCCTCCAAACCCATTATAAACACTCATAAATCAGCCTCTAACCCTTTAATCACTGTCTTTAAACCGCTAATCCCCTCTAATTTACCCTCTAACCCACTCTAACCCCCCCCCCCTTAACACTCTAAACCCATCTACACCGCATGCTAAATCCCTAACTTGCGTAAACCCCAATAACCAACCTCGGAAATCCCACCTAACCGGTATTATAAACCAACATCTCGCACAACAACCTCCACACCTTGTAAAGCCCTTCTAAAAATATATAGCACCCATATAAGCATGTCGAAACGCCTTCCAACCTACATCCTCAACCCTTCTAGCCTCGTGCAATACCCATCTAATCCCCATCTAAACCCCTCTAAACCTCTCCACAAAATCCCTCCAAACCTCGTCAAAACACATCTAAACCCCGTCTAAACACTTAAACCCCCCTAATTCCTTTTTAAACCCCACTGATTCGTCGAAACCCCTGTAAACCCCAACCGCTTTACCACGGTACTACCCCCTCTAAACCGCTCAAATCCTCTCCAAACCTCGCTAAACCCCTCACTCCCTCTAAAACCCTTCCTAAAGCCCATACGCCTTATAATTCACACTATAAACCCCACTTACATCCCTCAAAAAAACCCCCTAGAAACTATTTTTGAACCCTATAAAGCTTCTATTACCCTCTAACCCCCCCTTCTGAATTCATCATAACCCTCTAACTCCCTTATCCCTAATCCTCTACTAACACGCTAACCCCCCCCAAAACCCTCTAAATACCCCTCTAAACCCACCTATCAACCTCTAAACCCCTAGAAAAGAAACAAATCTAAACCCTCTTAACCACCACTTTAAAAACTCCATCTAAATCAATTAATCGAATTTTACTCCTTCTAACCCCATCTAATCCACACTTAATCTCTCCCCAAAGAAACACCTCACATAAAAACTCATAAATCACTTCGATAACCCCGTCATAAACCTGCTATTATACCCTTTAAACCAGCGTAAATACGCTTGTAAATCCCCTTGAACTAGTAAGCCACCTTCTAAACACCTCTTAACGCCTACTACCCCTGAACACAAGTAAACCCTTCAAAACACCACTAAACGTCACATTACCCTCTAAACACACTATTAAACTCATCCAAATCCAACCTAAATCGATTCCAAACGCTCTAAATCCCCTCCTAAACCCAGCTTAAATTCATTCTTACCCCGCTTAAACCCCTCTAATCCTCTAAAGTCTCTCAAAACGGCATCTGACCTCTCTTGACCTCTTATCCCACTCTAAACCCTTCTAAATTCCTCAAAACAACTCTAAACCCCCTCTTTTAAAACCCTTCGACACCTCTAAACCCCGTTCTTACACCCTTGAGCGCTGAAATCAATGTGAACGCTTCTTAAACCCCACTAAACTCCCCGTAAACCCTCCAAGGCCACTGTACACCCACTCTAAACCCCTATAACCAACTAAACCCCCTAACCCCCCTATAAATTCCTCAAAATCCCCTAAAATCCTCTTAACCCCCCTTGAGGGACAGAGGCTTTTCGGGGTAAGTGAGGGGGAATTCTTTCTCAGAGGGTTGGTGCTCAGCAGATGTGGTGGAGGCCCACGGATCGATTTTAACATTTAAGAGTAAAAGGGATAGGTATATGACGTTGAAGGGGAATGGAGGGTTAATGGTCTGAGTGCTGGTTAGAGGGGACTAGGGGAAAACATCGATGGTCGGCACGGACTGGAAGGGCCGAGAGGGCCTGTTTCGTGCTGTAATTGTTGTATGGTTATATGTTTTATGGTAAACACGCGCTATATCCTCTAAATGCCCCTAAATCCCTCTGAACCCTTTATAACCACCTATAAAAACCCTTTAGATCACATAAACCCCCAAACCCATTTAGACCGCCTCTCAACCCGTCCTCCCCGCTAAATCCTTCGAAACCGTGCTTAAACACACTTTTAACCCCTCTAAATCCTTGGCAAAAATTCAAAATCCATATTAAACCCTCTAAACACCTCTAAACCCATCTAACACCATGATACTCCCAAAACACTCGAAACTTCTATAGACCCCACTATAAATCCTCTTAAACACACATAAAACCCTCTCTGTCTCCTGTGGCCCGCTAAACGCCCTAAACCCCTCTCTCCCTCTAAACCCTTGTTAACCCCATCTATAGCCT
>JAVHYY010000137.1:0-149956 GCA_035221665.1 Okamejei kenojei
AAAACCCTTACCCCCGCCCCAAACCCCGTTAGCCCTCTAAATCCCTCTAAATATACCCACCTAAATCCCCTCTACACCCTCAGAACCCCATCAGGGCCCTCCTACTAAACCCCCTATAAAACCGGCCCTAAACACCTCATAACCCCTCTTGTCCCCTCTAAACACCCTTGCACTCCTCTAACCGCCTCTAACCCGTTCTAACCCTCCTCTGAATCTATCAGAACCGTTCTGAAGTCCCTATAACTCCCAGTCTTCCCCCTCCAAATCCTCAAAAATCCTCTAAAGCCCAATCTCTCTAAATGCCACAAAATCCATCTAAACCACTCTGTAAACCCCATCTACAGCCCTCTAAACCCTCGATACCCCATCTAAAATCCTTAAAGCCCCTCTAAAACACCCTTCGAAAACCTTCGAAACGCCTAAGAACCTTCTAAAACCCGCCAAATCCCTTTAAACCCCTCTAAACCCCCCTTAACCTCACTAAACAGCCCTAAAGGCTCTAAACACCGTCGAAGCCCATCTTAAAACCTCCAGGCCCCCTATAAGCCCTGTAAACACATGCAAACAACTCTAAAAAACCGTTCTTACGCCCTCTAAACACCCTCTAAACCCATCTAAGCACATCTAAACCCCCGTACGAAACTTCTCTAAAACCCAAACACTATAATCCTCTAAACCCCACTAATCCTGGTCTACATCCCTCAGAACCACCCTAAACCCCTTTCTAACCGCTGTAAACCCTCTTCCTTACAGTGAAACGTTCTGAACACTTTTGAACCCCTCCTAATCCTCCAAACCTCAAACCACTCTAAAGCCCTCTAATCCCGCCTCTGAATCCCCCTAATAACGCACTCAAGACCCCTTCTACACCACCTCGAACCCTGCTAAACCTCCATCTGGTCCCATGTAAACCTGTAATCCTCTAAACCCCTCTTAAGCAATCTAAAACCCCCCTAAACCTCTATCCCCTAACCCCTCTTAACACCTCGTAAACCCTCTTAACCCCACTAACTCCAAATCCACTAACCGCCACTAAAACCTCTAACCCCATCTATCCATCTTAAGCCATTTAACGTCTCGATACCCACTTTATATCAACTCTAAACCTATCTAAACCCTACAAACATCCTATAAATCACCTAAACCCTCTACTAAACCCATGAAAAAACCACTGTAAACCTTCTAAACCCTTCTAACCACCTCTACACCTCTAAATAACTCTAAAGCTCCCTAAAACCTATAAACACTCTAAACACTACGAAAACTCTAATACAATCTAAACCCCTCTCACCCCTTCTAACACCATCTTAACCCTCTAAACCTCTAAACCCCTTGTAAGACCTCTAAAACCTTATATACCCCCTTATATGAAACACATCTAGTCCCATCTGAACCACTTCTAAACCCCTTCATACTCTCCAAACCCATCGAAACCCTCTAAACTCTCTAAAACCCCCTTCTGAATCCCGTAAACGCCTTCTAAACCTATCTAAATTCAATTTAATTCACTAAATCCCTTTATTACCACTCTAAAACTCTCTAAACGGCTCTAAACCCTCTGTAAACACCTCTAAAACCCTATATTACACCCTCTGGAAAAACCCATTTTCGCCCTCTCTAAACCACTAAACCCCTCTAAACCCTATGAAACCTATAAAACCTCCTCTAAACGCTCTAATAACCCCACTAAACCACAAATCGCCTCTATACCCTGCAAGAACGTCTAAACCCCTCTCAACCACCTCCAAACATCCCTAAAACCCTCTAAACACCCTAAAACACCCTCATAAAACCATCTAATCCCTCTAAAACCCTCTTACCATCTAAACCCTCCATATTCCCTCTAAAACCTCTCACCCACCCAAACACCTCTAAACCCTCTAACACATCCTTAACCACACTTATACCCTCTAATCCCTCTAGACCCCTCTAATCCCTCTAAACCACTAAACCCTTCTACATCCTCAGCAACACACTAAACGTCCTCTGAATCCTCAAAATGTTCTAAAGGGCCCTCTAACCTCCCCTATTTCCCCCTCTAAATACCTCTGACCCCTCTAAACCCAAATCACTATAAACGCCTATAAATCATCTAAACCACCGCTAAACCCATCTAAACCCCTCTAACCCCATGTGACTCCTTAAAGCCCCTCTAAACACCCTTCTAAACCCTCTATTCGCCCCGTCAAACTCCGCTAAAACCCTTCCAAATACTCTAAACCGTCACTATACCCCTCTGAACCCAACTAAACAGCTCTAAACCCTCAATGCCCCCTCTAAACCGTTGTGTAAACCACAGTCAAACAACGCGCTCAAAACAGCCTAAACCCCTCTAATACCATACAAACCCCGCTAAACCTCTGAAAACCACTCATAAACCCCTCTATACTCTCTAAAACCCCACTCTCCAATAAATCGCTCCAGAACACTCTAAACCCTTTCTAAACCGCTCCAAACTCCTCTAACTCACAGTGAACCGCTTTCTGAATCACGTTTAAACCCTCTAAACATCCAACCATTCCAAACCCCTCTAAACCCATCTAATCCTCTAATCGCCGCTAAACCCCATCTAAACCACGCGAACCCTCTAAAACCTATTCAACCAATGTAAACTCTGTAAACTCTAAACACTCAACCATCAAAACCCCCTATACCCCTCTAACCCCGCTCCAAACCCTCATAAACCCTCTGAATCCTTCTAAACCCACTTAAATCCCCTCTACACCCTCATCAGAGCCCTTCTCTGAACCCCTACAAACCCGCCTAAACACTCTTTAACCCCGCTTAACCCCTTTTAACCCACTAAACACCTCGAAAGCACTCTAACCGCTCTAAAACGGTTCTAACCCATATAATCCCTATAATCCCTGCAATCTCTCCATACCCCCTTTAATCTATACCCATTATTCCTACATACATCCTAGAAATCCATCTAACCCTCTAAACCCCCCTCCTAAACCACTGAAATCACTGGTGAACATTCTAAACCGCTCAAAAACCACCTCTAAAAACCTCCTAAACCCCTCCAGGCCACGTCTAAAATCCCTCTATACAACTTAAATAACGCTAAAGACCCTAGCCCTCTAAACACCCTCTAAACCCTCGAACAACTCAAAAAACACTTAAACCACTCTAAACCCCTCCTAAACCCCTCTTAGCACGCTCTGAATCCTCTAAAATACCCTCTGACTCTCAAAAATCTCCCACCTCAAACCTCCCTAAACCGCTCGAAACCCCTGTAAAGGCCCTCTAACAACCCTCTATACCCCCTATAAACCATCTAGACCCATCTGAAACCCTTCTAAAACACCGCTTAACCCATCTAAACACATCTAAAAACTCCTCTAAACCCCTCAAAACCCCTCCATCCCGCTAAAACCCCACGACATCCCATCTACATCCCCTCGAACCCATTCTAAACCACTCTAAACCCCTATATACCCTCTAAGTTACTTCTAAACATCTCTAAACATCTCTTACCCCAGTAAACCACCTCTGAATCCCTCTAAACGCCTCTAAACCCATCTTAAACACCTCTAACCCCCTAACCCCCCTTTAAAACCCCCTGTAACCACTGCTGGTAACCCCTCTAAACCCTTTTACACCCCTCCAACGCCTCTAAACCCTCTAACCCCTCTAAACCCATCTAACACACATATAACGCTCTAAACACCTTAAACCCCTTCTAAATCCCTCTGAATTCCTCAAAACGAATACCCCTCCCCACAGCACTAACGCCTCTGAATTCGTAAAGCCAATATTAACCCTTTCAACCCGCTCTACATACTTCTAAATGCCTCTAAGCCCAATCTAACACATCTAACACCCTCAAAACCACCTCATAAAACCCAATCCAAAACCCCCTCGAAACCATCTAAACCCTCTAAACCCATATAAATACAGGTTAATTCAAGTGTAAAACCCTCGAAGAACCCATCTAACCACCCTCAACACCTCCAAAACACCTAAACACTCTAACCCCCCTAAACAACCTCTAAACCTTTGATTTACCGCTAAAACCCTCTAAACTTAAAACATATCTAAACCACTCTAAAACCCCCTCTAATCCCCTCTAAAAACCCATCTAATTCCCTTCTATACCCACTAAATCCCCTCTGCATCCCTCGGCAACACACTAAACCCCCTCTGAATCCTTCAAAACCGTTCTAAAGTCCCTCTAACCTCCCCTATCCCCCTCTAAATCCCCCTAAACCCTTCTAAACCCCAAATCACTCTAAACGCCTCTAAATCCATCTAAACCACCTCTAAACCCATCTAAACCCCTCTAAAGCCCACGAAACCCCATCTGAATTCTTTAAAGCCCCTCTAAACACCCTTCGAAATCCCTCTAAACGCCTAGTAAACACCTCTAAATCCCTCCAAATCCCCTTTAAAACCCCCCCCCCGAATCCCCACTAAACCGGCCTAAACCGCTCAAAACCCTCTAACCCCCTCTAACACCCCTCACCCTAAACCCCTCTAAACCTTCTTAAACCCCTATACAGCCATCTCCAAAACCCTCTTCACCCCATCTAACCACTAAAAACCCCTCTAAACCGCCTCCATAAACCGTCTAAACCTCCTCTATGCCCCTCTACACCCACTAAACGCCTCTAAATCCACAACAAAACGCCTCCTAAAGCCCTCGAAGAACCCCTTTCTAACCACTTTCAACCACCTGCAAACAACCCTTAAAACCTCTTAAACTCCTAAACACAACACTCTAAACCAATCTAAATCCCGCCTAAAACACTCTAACCCTCTAAACCCCTCCAAATTCCCTTTTAAAACTATCTAAACCCCTCTAAACCCCTCTAAACACATCTAAAACCCCACTAAACCTCTCCGATCCCCTCTTAAAACCCTCTAAAAACCACTAAATCCCATCTACATCTCAGCAACACACGAAGCTCCCTCTGAATCCCTCAAAACCCGTTTCAAAGGTCCCTCTAACCTCCCCTATCCCCTCTAATCCCTTACCCTCTAAACCCCAAATCACTCTAAACGCCTCTAAATCCATCGCAACCACCTCTAAACCATCTAAACCGCTCTAAACACCACGAGACTCCCATCTGAATTCCTTAAAGTCCCTCTAACACAAACCCCTTCGAAAACCCCCGAAAACCCCCTCTATCCCCTCTAACCCCTCTACCCCTCCTTAAACCCTCATTAAACCCTCAACTGCAAATCTAACCCTCGTAAACACCTCTACCCTCCCAAACGCACCTAAACACCCGTCTAAACCCCTCTAGAAGCTCTTCTAAACCACCTTTAAAACCCATACCCCCTCCCCTAAATAAATCAATCTTAACCCTTTAAACCCACCATTAACCACTGCACCCTTAAACTAAACCCCCGCCCTCTATCTAAATCCGTCCTACGACCCCTCAAACAGCCCTCAGAAACCTAAACTGCTAACCCCCAACCCATGTATCCCTCTAATCCCTCTAATGCCCTTATAAACATATCGATACCACTATTAATCCTAACCCATCTAAACCACTACAACTATCCTATAAATCCATCTAGACCCTCTACACCCCTCTAACCCCTGAAAACCACTGTAACCTTACTTCCAACCCCTCTAACCACCTCCACATCCCTCTAAAAGCCCCCATAGCCACGTCTAAAATCCCTCTAAACAACCTCTAAAGCCCCTAAACCCTCTAAAACAGCCTCTAAAAACGCCGAACAACTCTAACACCATCTAAGAAACCCTCTAACCACTTCTAAACCCATCTAAACCCCCCTTAAAACCTTCTAAACCCCCCTGTAAAGCCCCTTTAAAACCCTCACTATACCCCCTATGAACACATCTAGGCCATCTGAACCACTTCTAAACCCCTCTTTTCGCTCCAAACCCCATCTAAAACCATCTAAACCCCTCCAAACCCCATTCTGAATCCCACTAAACGCCTCTAAACCTCTCTAAATACAATTTAAAAAACACTACCACTCCCAAACCCATCTAATCCCCTCTAAAAACTCTCTAAACGACCTCTAAACCCTCTGTAAACACCTCTATGCCTCTTAATACCCCTATAACATCCTCTAAAAGAACTCTTCACCCCTCTAAACCACTAAACCCCTCTAAACCCCCACTAAACCCAAAAAAAAAAAAACCCCCACCCAATCTCCTCTAAACCCCTCTAAACCCACTACTAAACTCCTCTCTAAATCCACAAAAAGCCTCTAAACCGGCTCCAAGAGCCTCTCTAAACCGCTCTCATCACTCCAAACAACCTAAAAACGCTCTTAAACCCATAAACCCCTCTAAGCCCATCTAAATCCCTCTAAAACCCTCTAACCCTCTAAACACATCTAAGACCCACTAAACACTCTAATCCCCTCTAAACCCCTCTAATCCTTCTAAACCCCACTAAATCCCTCTACATCCCTCGGCAACCACACTAAAACCCCCTCTGAATCCTTCAAAACCGTTCTAAAGGTCCCTCTAACCTCCCATCCCGCTCTAAAATCCCCCTAAATAAACCCCAAATCACTCTAAACGCCCTCTAAAATCTATCTAAACCACCTCTAAACCATCTAAACCCCTAAACCCACGATACCCATTCTGAATTATTTAAAGCCCTCTAAACACCTTTGAAATCCCTATAACGCTAGAGGCAAACACCTTAATCCCCTCCAAATCCCCTTTAAACCCCCCCCAAACCATACCACTAAACCGCCTAAACCCTCCAAAACCCCTCTAAACTCCTCCTAAACCCCTCTAAAACTCTCTAAACGACTCTAAACCCTTATCTAACACATATAATCCTCTTAACCCCCCCATACAGCCTCTCCAAACCCCTCGTCACCCCCTTCCCCCCCCCCCCAACCACTTTAAAACCCTCTAAAACCGCCTCTAAACCATCCTAAACCTCCTCTATACCCCTCTACACCCCACTAAACCCCTCTAAATCCCACAAAACCCTCTAAACCCATCGAAGAAAACCCATCTAAACAACTCTCCACCTCCAAAACAACCCTAAAACCCTCTAAACCCCTAAACACACTCTAAACCCATCTAAATACCTCTAAAAACCTTTTAACCCCTCTAAACCCCTCCAAATCCCCTTTATACCTCCCTAAAACCCCTTAAACCCCTCTAAACACATTCTAAACCCCACTAAACCCCTCTAATCCCCTCTAAACCCCTCCTAAGACCCACACTAAATCCCCTCTACATCCCTCAGCAACACACTAAGCCCCTCAGAATCCCTCAAAATCGTTCAAAAATAGTCCCTCTAAGTCCCTATCCCCTCTAAACCCTCTAAACCCGAAATCACTCTTAACGCCTCTAACATCATCGCAACCACCTATAAACCATCTAAACCGCTCTAAACCCACGATACCCCATCTGAATGCCTTAAAGTCCCTCTAAACACCCTCTAAATCTCTAAACGACTCTAAAACCCTAAAACCTTAAACACCTAGAACCCCTTAAACCTCCTTTAAACCATGTAAACCACTGTAAACCCTTCTAAACACCCTACACTCCTCTAAACTCCTCTAACCCCTCTGAACCCATCTAAACCCTTTCTAAAGTCCCTCAAACCTCCCCTACACCCCTTAAACCCTTCTAAACCCCCTCTAAACCCCTGAAAGACCACTGTAAACCCTTCTAAACGTCTCTAAACCCCTCTAACACGCCTACACCCCTCAAAAACCCCTCCACGCCATCTTCTGAATCCTCTAAACCATGTCCTAAATATAAATAACTCTAAAGCCCTCTAAACCCCTCTAAACACCCCCTAAACCCCTCTAAACAATCTCTAAACCCATATAAACACCTCTAAACCCCATTAAACCCCATTAAACCCCTGAATTGCTCAAAACCCCCTCAAACCCCCTCTAACCCCCTCTACACCCCCTTTAAATCCCTATGAACAACCTTAAAACTCTCTAAACACCTCTAAACCACCCTAAACCACATCCAAACCCATCTAAACCCCTCTAAACCACTCTAACGCCTCTAAAACCCTTCTATCCCCATCTAATTCATCTAAACCCCATATAAACCCTTCTAAACACCCCTAAATCAACACTAAACCTCTATAAACCTCCTATAAATCCTTCTAAACCCAAATCCCCTCTAAACACCAGAAAACCACTGTAAACCCGTCTATACCCCTATAAACCCCTCTAAACACCCAGTAAACCACTCCCAACCCTTCAACACCCCTCTAAACCACTCTAAACCCTCTAAACCACTCGAACCCCTCTACCGCTCTAAACCCCCTCTCTAAACCCCTCTAAATACCCTTATAACCACTCTAAACCCCTGGAAAACTCCCCTCTCCCACCCTTTAAAACCCCATCTAAACCCACTCTAAACCTCTATAAACACTAAACCCCCTCTGAATTCCCTCAAAACCGTTCTAAAGCCTCTCTAACCTCCACTACCCCCCTCTAACCCCCCCCCCCCCCCTAAACCCACTCTAAACCCTGGAAAGCACTGTGATACCCTTCCATACCCCTCTAAATCCTCCGAACCCTCTAAACTCCCTACACCCCTCAAAGCCCCTCCATCACCTCTAAATCCCTCTAAACCACCTCTAAATCAATCTAAACCCCGCAAAACCCCTCTAAACCCCCTCTAAGCAAAACATAAACCCATATAAACCCCCTCTAACCCCCCTAAATCAATACAAAAAACCCATCTAAACCCCAATAAACCTCCTACAAATCCCTCTAAACCCCGCTAAACCAAGTCTAAATCCCTGAAACCCACTGTAAACTATTCTAACCACTCTAAACCCTCTAAACGCCCTCTAAATAACTCGAAACCCCTCTAAACAAGATCCAAACCATCTAAACCCCTCTAGACCCCCCTCTAAACCCCCTAGTCCCCTTTAAATACACTTTAAAACACTCTAAAACCCCCTCTAATTATCCCTTTAAATAACCCCTTCCAACCAACCCGGCTCTAAATACTTCTAAACCCCCTCTGAATCCCTCAAACCGTTCTAAAGCCCCTCTAACCTCGCCTAACCTCCCCTAACTCCTCTAACCCCCATCTAAACCCCCTCTAAATCCCTCTAAACGCAATTTAAACCCATGTAAAACCCCTCTAACCCCCACTAAATCCCTCTGAATTCCCCAAAAAACCCCTGAAAATCCCCTCTCCCTCTACACATCTAAACGCCTCTGAACACCGATCTAAACAACTCTTAAAAGACCCCTAACCCCGTCTACACCCCTAGTACTAAAATCACCTCTACATCCGTCAAACCCTATAAACCCACTCTAACCCTCTCTAAACCCCCTAAACCCCCCATACAAATACTCTAAACCCCCTCTAAACGCTCTAAACCCTCTTACCCCCACTAGACTCTCGCTAAAATCCCACAAAACGCCTCCAAACCCCTTCTTGTCCCATCCAATCCCTCTAAATCCCATGCAAATCCCTCCAAATCCGTCTAAATCAAATCTAAACCCATGTAAACCACCTATAAATCCGTCGAAATCAGTCTAAACCCCTCCAAGCCACTCTGAATCCCTCTAAACCACCCCTAAACCGGCTCTAAATCCCTCGAAAGCCCTCTAAACACCCTCTAAACCTATATAAACCCCATTAACCCCCCCTAAATAGACTGCGAACCCATCTAAGCCCTATAAACCTTCTACAAACCCATCTCAACCCCTCTATGCCACCTCTAAACCCCAGAAACACACTGTAAACTCTTCTAAACCCGCCACAGCCCTCTGAACGCCCAGCAAACCCCTCTAACCCCTTCCAAACACTCAAAACACCCTTTTTTAAACAACCCTAAAACCCTCTATACCCCTCTAAACACCCTCTAAACCCTCTCTAAACCTAAACCTGCTATAAACCCTCCTAAAACCATTTAAAACCCCTCTAAACCCACTCTAAATCCCTCTAATGTCCCCTTACCCCCTCTGAAATCCCTCAAAACGGGGGTTTTTTTTTTTTTAAAACCCCTCTAACCTACCCTACACCCCTCTAAAAAAAACCCCTCTAAAACCCCTGGAAACCGCTATGATACCCTACCGAACCCATCTAAACCCCTCTAAAACACCCTTAAACCCCTCTAAATCCTCCCATACCACCTCTAAATCCCTCGAACCCACCTCTACATAAATCTAAAACCCCTCTAAAGCCCTCTAAACACTTTTAAAACCCCTCAAGACAATTCTAAAACCCATATAAACCCTATAAACCCCTCTAAATGAACGCTCAACCCCATCTTTAAAACCACCCAGTATCAACCCCTATAAACCCCTATAAACCCCTCTAAACCCCCTCTAATCACACCTGTAAATACCTCTAAACCACTCCAATCCCCTCTAATTCCTCTAAACCCCATTAATCCCCATCGGAATCCCTCAAAATCGTTCAAAACCCCACTTAAACCCATGTAAACCCCTGTAAAGCCTCTCTAAAACCCTCTAAACCCCCTATAAACACCTAATCCCATCTAACCACTTCTAAACCCCTCTAAACTAATCCAAACCCAACTAAACCCATTCTAAACCCATTCTAGACCCTTCCAAACCCCTCCAAACCGATGTAACCCCCTTCTACAACCCTATAAACCCCCGATAAACACATCTAAACCACATCCAAACCCCTCTACACTCCTCCAAACCCATCTAAACCCATTCTAAACCCCTCTAAACCCATCTAAATCCCTCTACATCCCCTCTGAGCCCATCTGAACTCATTTACAATCCCAATCAATCTTGTAAATCACTCTAAACCCCTCTAAACTCCACTAACTCCCCTCTACGTCCCTCAAAACCCCTCTAATCCCTCTCTAATCCCTCTCTAAACCCCTATAAACACCTTTAAACCCCCTCTAAACCCCCTTCTAAACACGTCTAAACCCGCTCTTAATTCTTCTACACACTCTGAATCCCACACAACACATCTATACCCCTTCTAACCCTATCTAAGGCCTCTAAACCCCAAACAAACCCCCTAAAAACAACTCTACCACATCTAAACCGCCTATAAACCCCGTATAAATCCTTCTAAACCCATCTAAACCCCCTCTAAACCTCGAAAACCACTGTAAACCCCTCTAAACCCCCCTCTAAACTACTCTAACCTCTAAATCCATACCCCTCTAAACACATCTAAACCCCTCCAAACCCCCTCTAAACTCCATTAATCCCTCCAAACCCTGTAAACCCGTGTAAACCCCGCTCTGAATTCCTCAAAACCTCTCTAAACTCCCTCTAAACTCCCTCTAACCCCCTCTAAACCCGCTCTAAATCCCTCTAGTCCCTCTAAACCCTTCTCAACCCTCTAAACCACCTCTAAATCCCGTCTAAATCCCCCTGCCCCACTAAATCCCCTCTGAATTCTTCAAAACTACTATAAACACCCTCTAACCTCTAAAATACACTCTAAACCTCTCTAAACACGCTCTATATCCCGCTAAAGCCCCTTTAAACCCCTCTGAACTCCCTAAACCGCCTGTAAACCTCGCTACATTTCTCCAAACCCCGCTAAACCCATTCAAATCCGCTCTAACCCTGTCGAAAGCCTCTCTAGATACCTCTAAACCCCTCTAAACCCCCTTTAAACACCGTGCAAACCACTGAATACGTCTCTAAACCACTCTACCCCCCAAACCCCTCAAAACCCTTCTAAACCCTCTAAACGCCTCTAAACCCACTCCAAACGGCTTGTAAACCCCTCCAAACTCGTCTAACCCCCTCTAAACCTTCCAAACTCCTCCAAACGCATCTAACCCCATTCTAAATCCCCTTAATCCCTCTAAACCCCTCTAAACCTCACTAAACCCACTCTGATTCCTCAAACCCCCCTTTAAACCCCTCTATCCCCACTCTAAACGCCCTAGCCCGCTCTAAATCCCTTCTAGTCCCCTCTAAACCCGCTCTAAATCATTCTAAACCACCTCTAAACCCCTCTGAACCCCCTAAACCACCTCTAAGCCCCTCTACATTTCACCAAACCCGTCTAGCCCCATTCTACACCGCTGAAAACCCGTCTAACCCACTCGAAATCTCTCACAACCCCTCTAAACACCATTTAAACCCCATGTAAGCCATTGTAAACCACTCAAAACCCATATAAACCGTCTAAACCCTCTAAATCACTCTAAACCCCTCAAAATCCCCTCTACATCCCTCAAAACCCCTCTAAACCCTCTCCAAACCACTCTGAACCCCTCTAAACCCCACTAAACCCCTCTTAACCCCACTAAACTAATTCCCCACAAAACGCATCTAAACCCCTTCCAACCCCATCTAATCCCTCTAAACCCCCCATACAAAACTCCTCTAAACCCCCCCCCTAAATCAACTCTAAACCCATATAAACCCCCCTATACACCCCATATCAATCCTCTAAACCCGCATGTAAACCCGAAAACCACTGTAAAACCTAACCCACCTTAAACCCCTCTCAGCTCTAAATCCCTCTAAACCCATTAAACCCTCTCTGAAATCCCACCTTCCACTTAAAAACATCTAAACCCCCCTGTAAAATCCCCTCTAAAACCCCTCTATAATCGTCTATCCCCGCTAAAAAAAAACGCCACTAAATCCCCTCTCATCCCTCAAAACCCCTCTAAACCCTCTCTAAACGCCTCTAAACCCCTGTAGACCCTCTCTAAACCCACGATAACCCCTCTAGACTCCTCTACACCCCTCTAAACCCCTCCAAACTCCTCCAAACCCATATAACCCCATTCTAAATCCCCTCTAATCCCATCTAAAACACTCCTAAACTCCTTTAAACTCATCCAAACCCATCTACACCCATTCTTAATCCTCTAAACTCCTCTAAACCCCTTTAAATCCCTCTAAAAGCCTCTAAACCAATTTAAACCACCTCTAAACCCGTCTAAACCCATGCAAGCCCCTCCAAACCCTCTAAACCAGTCTAAACCCCTATTAACCCCACTAAATCCCCTCTACATCCTCAAAAAACCCCTTAAAACCCTCTCTAAATCCTCTAAATCCCTTAAACTCTAACCTCTAAACCCCCTCTAAACCCCTCTAAACCCCTCTTAACTAAAACCCCCTCTAAACCCCTCTAAAACCACCTATAAGACTCTCTAAACCCCCTCTACTCCTCTTAAGCCGTCTCAACCCCACTAAACTCCCTCTACATCCCACAAAACGCCTCTAAACCCCTTCTAACCCCATCTAATCCCTCTAAACCCCATAAAAACCTCTCTAAACTCCCCTAAATCAAATCTAAACCAATGGAAACCCCCTATAAACCCCTCTACATTTCACCAAACCCGTCTAAACCCTCTACATCCCTCAAACCCCCTCTATACCCTCTCTAAACGCCTCTAAACCCCTCTAGACCCTCTCTGAGCGCACGATAACCCCTCTAGATTCCTCTAAACCCATCTAAACCTCACTAAAACCACTGAATTCCTCATAACCCCTCCAAACCCCCTCTATCCCCTCTAACCGCTCTCTAACCCTCTAAACCAGCTATACAACCTTCTAAAGCCCCTCTAAACACTTCTGAACCCCCTAAACCACCTCTAAGCCCTTCTACATTTCACCAAACCCATCCAAACCCATTCTAGACCGCTCTAAACCGGCCTAACCCTCTCTAAACCCCTCCAAACCCCCTTTAAACCCCATGTAAGCCATTGTAAACACCTCGAAACCCCTCTAAACTGTCCAAACCCCACTAAATACCCACGAAACCCTTCTAACCCCTTTATAACCTCCACGAAACCCTCTATAAACCCTCCAAGCCCCCTTTAAATCCCTCTAAACCCCCTGTGATACCCACTGAACCCCCTCCAAATCCACCAAAACGCATCTAAAACCCCCCAAAATCAACTCTGACCCCATCTAACCCCCTACAAACTACGTATAAATCCCTCTGAACCCATCTAAACGCCTGGAAACCACTGTAAACCTTTCTAAACCCACTCGAAATCCCTCTAACCCGTTCTACGTCCCTCTAAACCCCATTAAACACCATCTGAGTCCCTCAAAACCGTTCTTAACCCCAACCTCACTTAAAACCCTCTAAACCCCTGTAAAGCCCCTCTAAAACCCACTAAACCCCCTAAACGCCTCTAAATCCATCTAAACCACATCTAAACCCCTCTAAACCCATCAAAGCCCCACAAAACACCCTCTGACTTCCTCAAACCCCTCTAAACCCCATGTAACCCACCTCCAAACCCTCTAAACCCCTCTGATCCTGCTCTATGTCCCGCTAAAGCCCCTCAAAGCCCCTCAAAACCCCTCTGAAACCACTAAACCACCTCTAAACCCCTGTAAAGTTCACCAAACCCCGCTAAATCCATTCTAATCCGCTGTAAACCCGTCTAACCCCCCTAAACCCCTCTAAACCCCGATAAACCCCACTAAAGTCCCTCTACATCCCTCAAAACCCCTTTAAGCCCTCTCGAAACACCCGATAAACCCATCTAAACTCCTCTAAACCCCTCCAAACTCGACCAAAACCCATCAACAACCACCATTCTAAATCCATCTAAACCCTTCAAACCTCACTACACCCACTGAATCCTCCCCCTCAAACCCGTCTAAACCACCCCTCTAAACCATCTCTAACCGTCTGAACCAGCTATAAATCCTTCTAAAGCCCCTCTAACCTCTTCTGAACCCCCTATACCACATCTAAACCCTTCTACTTTTCATCAAATCCCTCCAAACCCCACCAAACCATTCTACACCGCTCTAAACGGGTCTAACGCTCTCTAACGCCCTCCAAATCCCCTTTAAACCCCATGTAAGCATTGCAAATCCCGCGAAACCACTCTAAACCGTCTAAACCCCTCTAACTCCCTCTAAACCCCACTAAATCCCCTCTACATCCCTCAAAACCCTTTTAAACCCTATCTAACCCACTAAACCCCCTCTCTAAACACATATCAACCCACCAAGCCCCCTTTTTTAAAACCCCCTCCAAATCCAACAAAACGCATCTAAACCCCCAAAATCAACTCTAACCCCATCTAAACCCCCTATAAATCCCGTATAAATCCCTCTAAACTGCACAAAACCTCATGTAATCGCCTGGAAACCACTGTAAACCCTTCTAACCCCATTCTAAACCCCTCTAAACACCATCTGAATCCCTCAAAACCGTTCTTAACCCCAACCTCTTAAACCCTCTAAACCCCTGTAAAGCCCCTGTAAAACCCACTAAACCCCCTATAAACACATCTAATCCCATCTAAACCACGTCTGAACACTAAACTCCTCCAAACCCATCTAAACCCATTTGTAACCCCTCTAAACCCTTCTAAATCCCCATAAACGCCTCGAAACCAATCTAACCCTCTCTGAACCCCTCCAAGCCCCCTTTAAACCCCACGTAAGCCATTGTAAACATCTTGAAACTACTCTAAATCGTCTAAACCCCTCTAAATCCCTCTAAACCCAACTTAATCCCCTCTACATCCTTCAATACCCCGTCTAAACCCTCTCTAACCCCCTCTAAACGCCTCTAAACCCCCTATAAACCCTCCAAGCCCCCTTTATAACTCTCTAAACCCCCTGTTAGCCCCACTAAACTCCTTCCAAATCCCTCAAAACGCATCTAAATCCCCAAAATCAATTCTATCCCATCTAAACCCCCTATAAACCCCGTATAAATCCCTCTTAACCCCTCCAAACGCATGAAAACCACTGTAAACCCTTCTAAGCCCACTCTAAACCCCCTCTAAACCGATCTAAATCCCTCTGAACCCCATTAAACACCCTCTGAATCCCTCAAAACCGTTCTTAATCCCAACCTCAAAACCCTCTAAACCCCTGTAAAGCCCCCCTAAAACCCACTAAACCCCATATAAACTTATCTGATCCAATCTAACCCACTTCAAAACACCTCTAAACTCCTCCAAACCCATCTAAACCCATTACAAACACCTCTAAACCGCTCTAAATCCCTCTAAACCCCATTAAACACCCTCTGAATCCCTCAAAACCGTTCCTAACCCCAAGCACACTTAAAACCCTCTAAACCCCTGCAAAGCCCAAAACCCAGTAAACCCTATAAACACACCTAATCCCATCTAAACCACTTCTAAACTCCTTCAAACCCATCTAAACCCATTCTAAGCCCCTCTAAACCCCTCTAAATCCCCCTAAACGCCTCTAAACCCATCTAACCCTCTCTAAACCCTTCCAAACCCTCTTTAAACCCCATGTAAGCCATTGTAAAAACCCCTCGAAACTGTCCAAACACCTCTAAATCCCTCTAAACCCCACTAACTCCCCTCTACATCCATCATCCCCCTTCTAAACCCTATCTAACCCCACTAAACCCCATCTAAACCCCCTATCAACCCATCAAGCCCCTTTGAAACCCTCTAAACCCCTTGTTAACCCCACTAAACTCCCTGCAAATCCAACAAAACGCATCTAAACCCCCAATATCAACTCTAAACCCCTCTAAACCCCCTGTAAACGCCTGAAAACCACTGTAAACCCTTCTAAACCCTCTGTAAACCCCTCTAAAAACCCTCTGAATCCGTCAAAACCGTTCTTAACCCCAACCTCTTAAAACCCTCTAAAAACCTGTAAAGCCCCTGTAAAACCCACTAAACCCGCTATAAACACATCTAAACCACTTCTAAACAACTCAAAAGTCCTCCAAACCCATCTAAACCCATTTGTAACCCCTCTAAACCCCTCTACATCCCCATAAACCCCTCGAAACCCATCTAACCCTCTCTAAACCCCTCCAAATCCCCTTTAAACCCCACCTGAGCCATTGTAAAATCCCATCGAAACCGTCCTAAACCGTCTAAACCCCACAAACTCCCTCTACACCCCACAAACCCCCTTAAACCGCTCTAAAAACCCCCTCTAAGCCCCGCTAAACCCCTCTGACTTCCGCAAACCCCTCTAAACCCCATCCAACCCACACCAAGCCCCTCTAAACCCCTCTAACCCAACTATATGTCCCGCAAAAGCCCCTGTAAACCTCCCTGAACCCACTAAACCACCTCTAAACCCCTGTAAAGTTCACCAAACCCCGCTACATCCATTCTAATCCGCTGTAATCCCGTCTAACCCTCTCTAAATCCCTCTATACCTCGCTAAACCCCACTAAATCCCCAATAAATCCCTCAAAACACCTCTAAACCCACTGTAAATGCCTCTAAACCATCTCTAAACCCCCTACAATGGCCTCTAAACCCCTCGAAACCCCTCTAAACCCCTCCAAACTCATCCGAACCCATCTAATCACATTATAATCCGCTCTAAACCCATCTAAACCCCTTTAAACGCCTCTAAACCCATCTAAACCACCTGTAAACCCCTCGACACCCCACTAAACCCCTCCAATCCCCTCTAGAAAAAAACTAAACCCCCTCTGAATTCCTCAAAACCCCTCAACCACCTCGAAACCCCTCTAATGTTCACCGAACCACGCTATACCCATTCTAAACCTCTCTAAACCCGTCTAATCCCCCCTAAATCCCTCTAAACCCCATCTGCACCCCCTTTAAACCCCCAGTAAACACAGTGAACCCCTCTAAACCCCCTAACCCCCCTAAACGCCTCTAATCCCCCTCTAACCCCCTCTAACCCCCTCTAACCCCCTCTGAAAACACCGCTAACCCCACTAAATTCCTTCTACATCCATCAAACCCCTCAAAACGCTCTCTAAAACCCCTAAACCATCTAACCCCTATAAAACCAGTATAAATCCCTCTAAACCCCTTTAAACCCCCTGTAAACCACTGTAAACCTCTCTAAACCCTCTCTAAACCCTCTAAACCCCTTATAAACCACATATTATCCCCTCTACTAACCACTCTTAAACCCCACTAAACCCACTCTGAATTCATCAAAACACCACTAAACCCCATCTAACCCCTCTAAACCCTCTCTAACCCCCCTAAACCCGCTCTAATTCCCTCTAATGCCCCTCTTAAACCCTTCTGAACCCCCTAACCCACTTCTAAACCCACTAAATTTCACCAAACCCCTCTAAACACATTCTAGACATCTCTAAACCCCTCTAACCCACTCGAAATACATCTAAACCCCTCTAAACACCCTGCAAACCCCATGTAACCCATTGTAAACACCTCTTAACCCCTCTAAACCCCTCTAGACCCCTCTATACTGTTAAAACCACTCTAAACCCCACTAAATCCCCTCGACATCTCTCAAAACCCCTCTAAACCCTCTCTAAACCCCTCTAATCCCGCTATAAACCCCCTATAAACCCTCTAAACCTCTCTTAACCCCACTAAACTCCTCCTAAATCCCACAAAACTCTACTAAACCCCTTCTAACCCCATCTAATCCATCTAAACCCATACAACACCCACTAAACCCCCCCCTAAATCAAATCTAAACCCATCTTAACCCTATAAGCCCCAATAAACCCCGAATAAATCCCTGTAACCCACTCTAAACCCCTGTAAACCACTCGAAACCCTTCTAAACACCTCTAAAGCCCCGCTAAACCCCTCTAACCCACTCCAAGTCCCCTCTAAACCCTCTAACCCACTCTAAACAACTCTAAACCCCTTTAAACCCCTCTAAACGCGACTTAAACCCCTTTAAACCCCTCCAAGCCCCCTTTAAACCCCTCTAACCCACTGTAACCCAACTCTAAACAACTCTAAACCCCTGTAAACACCACTCTAAACCCTCTAATGCCCTCTAAATACACTTGAAACAATTCTAAACCCCCCTCTAAGCCCCTCTAAGCCACTCTAAACACCTCTAAACCCTTATAAATCACATATGATCCCCTCTAAACCACTCTAAACCCCACTAAACCCACTCTGAATTCATCAAAACACCACTAAACCCCCTCTAACCCCTCTTAACCCTCTCTAACCCCCCCCTAAACCCGCTCTACAACCCCCAGGAAAACCCCCTCTGAATCCCTCAAAACCGTTCTAAACCCCAACCTCCCCTAAACCCCTCCAAGCCCCTGCAAATCCCTATAAAACCACATAAACCCATATAAACACATCAAAACCTATTTAAACCAATTCTAAACCCCTCTAAACTCCTCCAAACCCATCTAACCCCATTCTAACCCCCGTTCGAAACCCCTCTAAATCCCTCTAAACGGCCTCTAAACCCATCTAAACCACCTCTAAACCCTTCTAAACCTCTCTAAACTCCTCTAACCCCCTCTAAACCAAACTAAACCCCCTTTGAATTCCTGAAAACCCCTCAGAAATCCCCTCTAACCATTCTAAACCTCTCTAAACCTGTCTAACCCCCTCTAAATCCCTCTAAACCCCTCTAAACCCCCATTAAACCTCCTGTAAACCAAAGTAAACCCCTGTAAATCCCTCTAAACTACCTAAACCCCTCTACACACCTCTAAAGCCCTCTAACCCCCTCTCAACCCTCTAAACCGCTCTAAACCCCACTAAATTCCATCTGCATCCCTCAAAACCCCTCTAAACACTATATGAACCGCTCTAACCCCCTCTAACCCCCCTTAAACAACCTATAAACCCCTCTAAACCATTCTAAACCCCTCTACACCCATCTAAACCCACTTTGAATTCCTGAAAACCCCTATAAACCCCATCTAACCGTCTCGAACTCCCTCTAAATCCGCTCTAAATCCCTCTAACGCCCCTCTCACTCCCTCTGAACCCCTAAACCACCTCTAAAACCCTCTGAACACATTCTAGACCGCTCTAAATCCGTCTAACCCACTAAGTCCCTCAAACCACCTCTAAATCCCCTCTAAACCCCCTCTAAATCACTCTAAACCGTCTAAACCCCTCCAAAACCTATCCAAACCCACTAAATCCCATCAACATCCCTCCAACCCCTCTAAACCCTCTATAAACCCCTCTAAACCCCCTCTAAAACTCATCTAAACTCACAAACCCCTCGCTAAACCCTCTAAACATCTCTTAACCCCACTAGATTCCCTCTAAATCCCACAAAACGCATCTAAACCCCTTCTAATCCCATCTAATCCCTCTAAACCCCATACGAACCAATCCAAACCGCCCTAAATCAACTCTAAACCCATCTAACCCCCCTATAGACGCCTGAACACCACTTCACACCCTTCCAAACGTTTCCTAGCCCACGCTAAAACCCTACAAGACCCCTCTAAACCCCTCTAAACACCTCTAAACAACTCTAAACCTATTTACACCCCTTTAAACCCCTCTAAACGCCCCCTAAAATCCTCCAAGCCCTCCCCTAAACCCCTCTAAAACACCTCTAAACCCACCTCTAAACCCCTCTAAATACCCTCTAAACCACTATAATTCCCCTCTAAACCTCTCTGGGCCACTCTAAACCACTTTAAGCCCCATCTAAACCCATCCAATCCTCTCTAAATACCCTCTAAACCACTCTAATCTCCTCGAAACCACTCCAAACCCCTCTAAACACATTCTAATCCCCATAAACCCCACTTACCCCAAATCCCTCTAAACACTTCTAAACCCATCTAAACTACCTTTAAACCACCTCTAAACCTCCCCTAATCCACTCCAAACACCAGGAAATCCCCTTTCAAACCACATAAAACCCATATAAACACATCTAAACCTATCTAAAGCAATTCGAAACCCCTCTAAACACCTCCAAACTAATCTCTAATCTCTAATCTCCACCACACTAATCTCCTCTAAACCACTCCAAACCCATCTAAACCCATTCTAATCCCCTCTAAACCCCACTTAACCCAAATCCTTCCAAACCACCACTACACCACACTAAACCCCCTCTAAATTCCTCTAAACCCCTCTAAACACTACCAAACCCAACTAAAGCCATTCTAAACCCCTCTAAACCCTACTTAACCCAAATGCCTCTAAACCCCTCTAACCACCTCTAAACCACCTCAAACCCCTCTAAACCCCTCTAAACCCCACTAAATCCCACTAAACCCCCTCTACATTCCGCAAAACCGCTCAAAACCCCCTATAAACCCCTCTAAATCCCTCTAAAGTCCCTCTAAACCCTGAACCCTCTAAACTTCCTCTAAACCCCTCTAGTTCACCAAACCCCTCTAAACCCATTCTAAACCGTTCTAAACCCGTATAACCCCCCTCTAAAATCCATCTAACCCCATCTAAACCCCTTTAAAACCACTGTAAGCCCCACTAAACAAATCTGAACCCTTCTAAACCCCTCTATACCCATCTACACCCTCTAAGCCCCTCTTAACCCTTCTAAACCCCACTAAATCCCCTCCATCCCTCAAACCCCTCTCAGCCTCTAAACGCCTTCTACCCCATTCTAACCCCATCCAAACCCTCTCTAAACCCTTTACACCCCACATAAACCCCTCTAAAACCCTATATAAATCCGTCTAGACGTCCTCTAAACCCTCTAAACCCTCTATGAACCACTCTAAACCCTTCTAAAACCCGTATAAATCCCTTTATACCCCCCACACCCCTGAACCCCACTGTAAACACTTCTAAACCCCTCTATACGCTCTCTAAACCCCTCTAAACCCTTCCAAGACCCAACTAAACCCCTCTAAACAACTGTAAAACCCCTTTAATCCACTTTAAATCCCTCTAAGCGCCCCCTAAACACCTCAAAGCCCCCTCTAAACCCCTTTAAACCACATCTGAACCACTCTAAACCCCTCTAAATTCGCTCTAAATCCCTCTTGGTTCTTGGTTTCTAGATCCTCCAAAATATTCCAAATGGAATTTAAACTGGAGGTGGTAAGCCCCTCGAAACCCATTAAACCCCCTCTGAATCCCTCAAAACCCTAACCACCCCGAAACCCCTGTTAAGTCCCTCTAAAACCACATAAACCTCCTATAAACACATGTAAACCCATCTAAACCAATTCAAACCCCCTCTAAGCACCTCCAAACCCATCTAAACCCATTCTAATCCCCTCTAAACCCAAATCCCTCTAAACGCCTCTAAACGCCTTTTAACCACCTCTAAACCACGTCTACGCCCCGCTAAACCTCACTAAACCCCACTAAACACCCTCTAAATGCCTCAAAACCCCTGTAAACCCCTGTAAACCCCTCTAGCCTCCGCTTTTAATCCCTCTAAAGTCCCTCTAAACCCATCTGAACACTCTAAAGCACCTCTAAACCCCTCTAGTTCACCAAACCCCACTCAACCCATTCTAAACCACTCTAAACCCGTCTAACCCCCTCTAAATCCATCTAAACCTCTCTAAACCCCCTTTACATCACTGTAACCCCATCTAAACACATGTAAACCCCTCTAAACCCCTCTATACCGCTCTAAACTCTCTAAGTCCCTCTAAATCCCTCTGAGCCCCACTAATTCCCCTCCATCCCTCAAAACCCCTCTCAGCATTCTCTAAACACATCTAAACGCCTCGAAACCCATACTATCCCCATCTAAACCCTCTCTAAATCCTCTAAACCCCATATAAACCCTCTAAACCCTCTCCTAACCCCCTCTTAACCTCACTAAACCCCTCTAACTCCCTCAAAACGCCTCTCAAACCCTTCTAACCCCATTTAATCCCTCTAAACCCGAAATAAAACCCCTACATCAACTCTAAACCCCCTATAAAAACCCTCTATAAATGCCTCTAAACCATTCTAAACACCCTCTAAACCCCATGAAAGCACAGTTAAACCCTTCTAAACCCCTCTAAACCCCTCTAAACGCGCACTAAACCTCTCTAAGCACATCTAAACCCCACTACGCCCCTCTAATCCCCTCAAAACCCCTCTAAGCCTTCTCTAAACACCTCTAAACCCCTCTAAACCCACTCTGACCCCCTCTAAAGCACCCTAAACTCCACTAAACCCCCTCTGAATCATCAAAGCTGGGGTGGCAGTGTGAACTGTGCGGAGGGTGCTATGAGAATGCAGGGTGACTTGGACAGGTTTGGGGAGTGGGCAGATGCATGGCAGATGGCAGGATAGGAGGGGATCTCATTGAAACATATAAGATTGTTAAGGGCTTGGACACGCTAGAGGCAGGAAACATGTTCCCGATGTTAGGGGAGTCCAGAACCAGGGGCCACAGTTTAAGAATAAGGAGTAAGCCATTTAGAACGGAGACGAGGAAACACTTTTTCTCAGAGAGTGGTGAGGCTGTGAAATTATCTGCCTCAGAGGGCGGTGGAGGCAGGTTATCTGGATGCTTTCAAGAAAGAGCTAGATAGGGCTCTTAAAAATAGCGGAGTCAGGGGATATGGGGAGAAGGCAGGAACCGGGTACTGATTGGGGATGATCAGCCATGATCACATTGAATGGCGGTGCTGGCTTTAAGGGCCGAACGGCCTACTCCTGCACCTATTGTCTATTGTCTATTGTCTATTACCGGGACAGTCCAAAAGTTAAAGGCAAATGCCATAGTTAATGTAACACAAAACAAGCGAAATGGCCAATACACTGACACCTCTCAAGATATTGATTGTTCCAAGTTCCTCAGTCCTCCTGCCTTTCTCCACGGTAAATAAAAACAGAGGAGAAATGTTCATTGAGGGCTTCGCCTACTTCGCATGGCTCTGCACAGAGTTCACTGCTTAGATTCCCGAGAGCGCATATTCGCTTTTTCTATGTATGTATTTGAGATTATCTTTAATATTACCTGCCAGAGCTATCTTATGTCCCCTTTCTATCATTCCAATTTTCTTTCAAGTATGTTCCCTGGTACCCGAATCTTGTCCAGTGGATACACTTGATTCCGGTTGCCTGTACCTGTCTCATTGCAAACTCTTACTGCTGACTAAAGTCTCAATTTCGCTCGTCATTCAAGTTTGCTTACGTTTGCCTGCCTTTCCTGTCAATCAAACAGGGAAGTGCATGCCCCGAGTTCTTGTCAGCAAACATATAAAAACATCACATTTTCATAAGGATCCTTTTCTTCAAATTACCCACTCAAATCAACTTCAGCGAGTCCCTCTCTCATGCCCTCAAAATTAGCCTTACCACAATTTTGACTCGTGTGCCCGTTCGGCCTCTATCCATAAATATCTTAAATCTTAAAGAAAACTTGTCGCTGGTCACATAAGGCTCATCCACCACCACTTCATTGACTTGCCGCTCCCATATTTCCTAAAATTAGACAAAGTATTGCCCTCTCCCGTGTGGGGCATTCTACATATTGCCGGAGAAAAGTCACGTGAACACTTATGACACGTCAAAGTCAAAGTCAATTTTATTCGTCGCATGCACCTGAATGTGCAGTGAAATGAATTTACCAGCAGCGATAAAACGAACACACAATGCAAGTAACACAATAATCCACCACAGCATTCTTCACTGTGGTGGAAGGCAACAAAGTTCGGTCAGTCCTCCTCGTTTGGACTTACCTCCTCCGGATGGTAAGTCCACGCCACTCCCGCGGCTAGAAGCTCCGAAGACCACAGCCCCATGATGCCAAAGTCACCAGGCCAGCGATCGGAGCACTCCTCTCTGGCGAATCCGTGACCAACTCCGGGAAAGCCTGCTCCAATCCATGCTGTTAGGCCGCGAGGGAGGCGACATGGAAAAAGTCGCCTTTCCATCGAAGAGGCGACCGAAAGCGGTTACCTCTTTTCCTCCCGCACTACGCCCCACACAAGGCGCACCAAGAGACACCTAAACTAACATTAGGCACGGCAAAAAAAGACAAAAACACGAAATAACTAACATGCTGCTGGCAGAGCAGCCGGCTCGCAGCACTCCCTCGTCTCAGACTTTTACATTATGATATTCAAATACTATATTAAAATACCCTACGTTCCCCATCTCATTTGACCCGCTTCTGTCTGCAATCTCAGGCAGGCAGGTTTACCACTGCTACACGGGTGGTTTTAAACTGAATAAGAGGAGGGGGAGTCAAATGGGATAGTATAAGATGGAGTTAAAGGGAAAGAGAGTAAAGAGATAGTTAATGACCCCAGAATTAACGGGAAAGAAAGCTCACAAATGGTTAGGAGAGTATGGTCAAGTGCAATAGGGATTGATGAGAAAGGTGAGTTGCGTAAGGAATTAAAAGTATTGTATATGAATGCGCGAAGTATAAGAAGTAAAGTAGATGAGCTTGAGGCTCAATTAGAGGTTTGTAGATATGATATTGTGGGGGTTACTGAGACGTGCCTGCAGGAGGGTCGGGATCGTAATATTCAGGGCTATACATCCTATAGAAAGGACAGGCAGGTGGGCAGAGGAGGGGGGTAGCTCTGCTGGTGAGGGATGAAATTCAGTCCCTTGCTAAGGAAGATTATAGGGACTGACGAGGTAGAGTCACAATGGATTGAGTTCATCAATTGTAAAGGCAAGAATACACTAATTGGTGTTATATGCAGACCGCCAAGCAGTAGCCCGGATGTAGGATGCAAGTTGCAGCAGGTGTTAAAACTGGCATGTAACAAAGGCAATGCCACTGTGGTGATGGGGGATTTTAATATGCAGGTAGACTGGGAAAATCAGGTTGGTTCAGGACCCCAAGAAACAGAGTTTGTAGACTGCTTCGGAGATGGATTCTTGGAGCAGCTTGTAATGGAGCCGGCCAGAGAAAAGGCAATTCTGGATTTAGTGATGTCTAATGAACCAGATTTGATAATAGAACACGGGGTAAAGGAACCGCTTGGAGGTAGTGATCATAATATGATTAGTTTAATCTTCAAATTGAGACCGAGAAGGTTAAATCGGAAGTTGCAGTGATGCATTTGAACAAAGGGGACTATGAAGGCATGAGAGAGGAGATGGCCAAGGTAGAGTAGCCAGAAGCCAGAGGATTGGGAAACTTTCATAGGCCAACAGAAGGAAACAAAACGGGCAATACGAGCTGAAAAGATGAAGTGCGATGGGATGCTGGCCAGGAATATAAAGGACAGTAAAAGCTTATTTAGATATGTTAAGGGAAAAAGAGTAGCAAAGTCAAAGGTGGGTCCATGAAGGCAGACACGGATGATATTATTATGGGTAAGAAGGACATGGCTGACCAGCTGAACAGGTACTTCAGATCTGTCTGTCACTAAGGAATACATAAGCAATCTCCCAGATGTACTGGAGGACAGAGGATCTAAGGTGGTAGAGGAACTGAAATAAATTTTCATTAGGCGAGAAATAGTATTGGGTAAGTTAATGCAATAGAACAGTGATAAATCCCTTGGGCCTGATGGTCTGCATTCCAGGAAGATGGCTCTAGAAATAGTGGACGCATTGGTGATCATTTTCCAATGTTCAATAGATTCAGGATAAGTTCCTGTGGAATGGAAGATAGCTAATGATATCCCACTTTTCAAGAAAAGAGCGAGAGTGAAAACGGGGAATAAGAGACCGGTTTGTCTGACTTCGGTGGTGGGTAAGATGCTGGAGTCAAGAGGTAATAATGGGGCATTTGGATAGCAGTAAACGGGTTAGTCCAAGTCAACAGCAATTTATGAAAGGTAAATCATGCTTGACT
This sequence comes from Okamejei kenojei, assembly GCA_035221665.1. Classification (NCBI taxonomy): domain Eukaryota; kingdom Metazoa; phylum Chordata; class Chondrichthyes; order Rajiformes; family Rajidae; genus Okamejei; species Okamejei kenojei. The sequence continues at coordinate 26,314 of JAVHYY010000137.1, forward strand.
AATCTTCTGGAATTTTTGAAGATGTGACAAGTAAAATGGATGAAGGGGAGCCGGTGGATGTAGTGTATCTAGACTTTCAGAATGCTTTCGATAAAGTCCCGCACGGGAGACTAGTGACTGAAATTAGAGCACATGGTATTGGGGGTAGGGTGTTGACATGGATAGAACATTGGTTGGCAGACAGGAAGCAAAGAGTAGGAGTGAACGGGTCCTTTTCAGAATGGTAGGCAGTAGCGAGTGGAGTGCTGCAAGGCTCGGTGTTGGGGCTGCAACTGTTTATCATATATATTAATGATTTGGAAGAAGAAACTAGGAGCAACACTAGCAAGTTTGCGGATGACACAAAGCTGGGTGGCAGTGTGAACTGTGAAGAGGATGTTAAGAGGTTGCAGGTTGACCTGGACAGGTTGACTGAGTGGGCAGATGCGTGGCAGATGCAGTATAATATAGATACATGTGAGGTTATCCACTTTGGCGGCATAAACAAGGGGGCAGATTATTATCTCAATGGGGTTAGGTTAGGTAAGGGGGGAGGTGCAGAGAGACCTGGGTGTCCTTGTACACCAGTCACTGAAAGTTGGCGTGCGGGTAGAGCAGGCAGTGAAAAAAACGAATGGAATGTTGGCCTTCATAACAAGAGGATTTCAGTATAGGAGTAAAGAGGTTCTTCCGTAGTTGTATAGGGCTCTGGTAAGACCACATCTGGAGTATTGTGTACAGTTTTGGTCCCCTAATTTGAGGAAGGACATCCTTGTGATTGAGGCAGTGCAGCATAGGTTCACGCGATTGATCCCTGGGATTGCGGGATTTTCATATGAGGAAAGATGGAAAAGAGTAGGCTTGTATTCACTAGAGTTTAGAAGGATGAGGGCGGACCCTATAGAAACATATAAAATTATAAAAGGACTGGACAAGCTAGTTGCAGGAAAAGTGTTCCCAATCGAGTCCAGAACCAGGACCATCGTCTTAGACTAAAGTGGGGGCCATTTAAGACTGAGGTGAGAAAAACAAATCACCCAGCGAGTTATGTGGTATTCCCTGTGGCAGAGGGCAGTGGGGGCCAAATCACTGGATGTATTTGACAGATAGTTAGATAGAGCTCTTGGGGCTAGTGGAATCAATGGATATGGGGAGAAGGCAGGCACGGGTTAGTGATTTGGGACGATCTGATATGATCACAACGAATGGCGGTGCTGGCTCGAAGGATCTAATGGCCCCCTCCTTCACCTATGTTCTATGTTTCTATGTTTCTAATGTCATGGCAGATTTGTACTTGTAATTCCCGTTAAGTATTTGTGGACTTTTAGTACACGCCCAACAATGTGATCATCCCTTTCTTGTTCCATCCCTCTACCCATTTCGCCTCACTTGATGAACCGTCCATAATATCATCTCTACTAGCATGAAATCTTCCTTACCCAATAACACAACAATCCATCCTATTTTACCCTCACCCCTATATTCCTAAAGAACCTGTAACCTGGGGCATTGAGCTGCCAGTCCTGCTCCCCTCTTAACCAGATTTCCGTAATGGGTACGACGTTGCAGTCAATTGCCAATACACAATAGACAATAGGTGCAGGAGTAGGCCATTTGGCCCTTAGTGCAAGCACCGCCATTCAATATGATCATGGCTGATCACCCGCAAGCAGAATACCGTTCCTGCCTTCTTCCCATATCCCCTGACTCCGCTATTTTTAGGAGCCCTATCTAGCTCCCTCTTGAAAGCATCCAGAAAATCTGCCCCCACCGCCCTCTGAGGCAGAGAATTCCACAGACTCACCACTCTCTGTGAGAAAAAGTGTTTCATCGCCTCCGTTCTAAATGGCTGACTCCTTATTCTTAAACTGTGGCCCTTGGTTCTGGAATCCCCCAACATCGGGAACATGTTTCCGGCCTCTAACGTGTCCAATCCCTTAACAATCATATATGTCTCAATGAGATCCCCTCTTATCCTGCTAAACTCCAGAGTGTTCAAGCCCAGCTGCTCCACTCTCTCAGCATATGACAGTCCCACGATCCCGGGAATTAACCTTGTAAACCTACGCTTCACTCCCTCAATGGCAAGAATGTTCTTCCTCAAATTAGGGGAATAAAACTGCACACAATACTGCAGGTGTGGTCTCACTGGGGCTCTGTACAACTGCAAAAGGACCTCTTTGCTCCCATATTCGATTATACTTGTTATAAAGGCCAGCATGCAATTCGCATTGTTCACTGCCTGCTGTACCTGCATGCTTACTTTCATAGACTGATGAACAAGGACCCCCAGATCCCGTTGTACTTCTCCTTTTGCCAACTTGACGCCATTTAGATAGTAATCTGACTTCCTGTTTTTCCTACCAAAGTGGATACTCACATTTATCCGCATTAAACTTCGTCTGCCATGCATCTGCCCACTCTCCCAACCCGTCCAAGTCAACCTGCATTCTCATAGCATCCTCCTCACAGTTCACACTGCCACCCAGCTTTGTGTCATCTGCAAATTTGCTAATGGTACTTTGAATCCCTTCATCCAAATCATTAATGCATATTGTAAATAGCTGCGGTCCCAGCACCGAGTCTTTCGGTACCCCACAATTCACTGCCTGCCACTCTGAAAGGGACCCGTTAATCCCTACTCTTTGTTTCCTGTGTGCCAACCACTTCCCTATCCATGTCAGCACTCTACCCCCAAAACCATGTGCCCTAATTTTGCCCACTGATCTCCTATGTGGGACCTTATCAAATGCTTTCTGAAAGTCCAGGTGCACTACATCCACTGGCTCTCCCTTGTCCATTTTCCCAGCTACCTCTTCAAAAATTTCCAGAAGATTCGTCAAGCATGATTTCCCCTTCGTAAATCCATGCTGACTCGGACCGATCCTGTTACTGCTATCCAAATGTGCGGCTATCTCATCTTTTATAATTGACTCCAGCATCTTCCCCACCACCGATGTCAGGCTAACTGGTCTATAATTCCCCGTTTTCTCTCTCCCGCCTTTCTTAAAAAGTGGGATAACATTAGCGACCCCCGAATCCAGAGGAACTGATCCTGAGTCTATAGAACATTGGAAAATTATCACCGGACAGCCACCAATGCACCAATGCATTCACAGTCGCACGTACATGTCCACGCCCAAAGGTCATTAGCCTTACCAGTCATTCCAGATTGTATTAAAATAAGTTCAATTTAAAACAACATTCCTTCCTCGCTCTGCGTTTCTCCAGCCTATTCTGTTATCATACAAGTGTTTAATATTACTGATCTAAATCATTGAAAACTTCGGATTATGCATTGCCAGCACCTTTGGACTACACGTTAGACCAATGAGAATAGACAGAGTAATGACAAGGAAGATATCGAGCAGTCAGGTTTGGGAGAAAAGGGGAGGGATGTAGAGAGGGAACAGCACAGATGGAAGAAGAATTGGCGACGAATCGGGTATCATGGCAGCGGGAGAGAGTTGGGAGATGCCGGGAATAAACACAGAACATTCAAGAATCAGTTAACATTGCGAAGCTTTTGAGGAAAGAGCAACATTGCTAAGTCAACAGGCAACTTTCTTTTGTCAGAACCGGGTGGCAGAGGTAAACATGTTGGAATCAAACTGCAGAGCGAGTGAGGGAGGGGCATACGGGACGAACTGGATCTCGCTGGGGGTGTGACGTTGGGGAAGCCGTGGGATATGTTGTTTTATAACTCTGTTCACAATATGATTGGCCTTTATGCAGAGGGGCACGCTGGGCAGGGTACACGTAGGCACGCTTAATTATATTGTTTTACGCAAATTCGTACTAAGATTTAATGTGTTTCATAATCCTGATCAGCGGGTATTTCACCGCGTTCTTCAGTTCCTCCCGGAATTTGCTCTGAGTCATGACGTAAATGCACGTATTGGTGCAGGTATTGAGAAGCTGCAGCATCCCCGTTGTGTGTTCTATGGTATAACGTGGATCTGCGACAGAGTAAACGTAAATCTTTGAAATTCGTCGATAGATGTAAAACACCACCTGTGTTACCCACAACAACATGAAACTGCCGGTTATGCTGAAGAGTAAAACGATGGATTTCCTGCGATTCACCATCTCCTGGTCCTTGGCATTCTCCCCACGGCCGGGGTCCCGGAATCTCTTGCGAACTCTACTGGCCACTAAAATATTATTTACCGTCAGTGCGTTGAGGATCAAAATCAGAAAGAAGGGGACACAGGGAGTTAAAATGCGATGAAACATCTCATATGCCGCCCACCAAGGGGATGTATCGTACGATGGAGTACTGGCACATTCCCAGGGAATATTGTTAATTATTGTTCTAGACTCGAGCGTAAAATGCCAAGGGAGACTCTCTAAACCGCCCAGAATGCTCACTGCCCCAATAACTGCAGCCGCCGTCCTGTCTGTGCAATATTTTGTTTTCAGCCTCTCACAACAAATAGCCACAAACCGATCGAAGGTGAAAGCTACTGTCAACCAGACAGAGACCGACGTGGTCGCAAAAACTAGCCAAAACACGAGCTTGCAAACGGGAGTGATGTTGAGGAATGAATGCTTAAAATAAATCAGAACAGTCCACCTCAGCAGAGGGTCCGAAATAACGACCAGGAGATCGGCCGCTGCCATTCCCACCATGTAGCGCGTGACACTTGTGGAGAGACCGCATTTTCCTCGGGACAGGATAACAATCGCCATCAAGTTAACTGGAGCAGAGACAATAGGAGACAGAAGAATTACCAATCACATCGGGTGCTAACATTCGTTTAACCGGGGATTCTGTGATTTTTATCAGTTTAGCTTAGTTTACAGATACAGCCCGGAAAAAAGGCCATTCGGCCCACCGAGTTCGCGGCGTCCAACGATACACGCACACTAACGTTATCCGAACAACACTGGAGAAATTACAATTTTACCAAGCCAATTAGCCTACAAACATGTACGTCTTTGGACTGTAAAGCTAACCGGGTGAAACCGGAGCACCCGGGGAAAACACACGCAGGTTACGTAGGGAACTAGCAGAACGAAGCTCTGTACAGAGAGCACCCGTAGTCAGGATCGAACGCGGGTCCCTGGCGATCTGAGGCATTAAACTCTACTGCTGCAACAACATGCCGCCAAATATTTAGGTTTAGGTATATTATTGCCACGTGTACCGAGCTACAGCGAAAAGCTTTGTTGTTTTTTTTTTGCGTGCTATCCAATCAAATTAGATAATGCTATATACATATATTATCTAGGCAAACTCAACGGGTCAAACAGAGGGGAGTGAGACACAGGGCAGGATATAATTCTCAGCATTGTAATGCACAAGCTACATGGACAATGTCCAATATTCACAATGGCGACAAAATGCATCGGAGAGTACCGTAACTAATGGAAATGCCATTGACAAGCCTCGAAACAGAGGACAAGAAGGTGGAACTCGGGATCCGATGATTGCAGTTTAGTTTAGTTTAGTTTAGTTTAGTTTAGTTTAGTTTAGTTTAGTTTAGGTTTTAGATACAGTGTGGGAACAGTTTATTCTGTCCACCGAGCCCGCGCGGACCATCGATCCCCGCAGACTAGCTTTGTCACACACATACGAGGAACATTTTATAATTTTACCAAGTCAATTACCTTACAAACCTGTACTATTTAGAGCGTAGAATGAACCCGGAGCATCCGAAGTAACCTCAGGCAGGTCAAGGAGAGAACGTACAAACTCCAAACAGACAGTACCGGTAGCCAGGATTGAACCCGGGTCCCCGGCGTACGAGGGCAGTAACTCTACTGTTGCTCCATCGTGCCGCTCAATAATTTCACGATACATCTATCTAGCTTTGGGCTTATTAATGCAACATGTCCCGAGAAACAGTGAAAAACTTTATTTAAGTGCGCTATAAAATCAAATCAGATATTATTATACATAAATATCGTCAAGGTAAACTCGAGTACAACCAGTTGATTGTAGAGGAATGAGGCAGCGTGCAGAAAATGTTTCTCAGCATTTTAAAGGGTCAGCTGCATAGACAAAATCGCAATGGGCTCAGGTAATAAACCAAAGTGCGAGAGTAACTCAGCGGGTCAGGCAGCATCTCTGGAGAGAAAGGAGGGGGTGACGATTCGAGTCGGGATCCTTCTTCAGACGTGAAAGTTCATCCATCTTTTTCCTCCAAATATGCTGCCTGACCCGCTGAGTAACTCCTGCACTTTGTGTCTGTCTTTAGGATAAACCAGCATGTGCAGTACATTAGCGGCTGATGTGAATTGGACAGTATCCGAGCTTTGGGAAGGACCATTAAGAAGCCAACTAAACGAGGGCAAAAGTTGGTGGTGATGTTTGGGGAGGGGTACTGATTCCTTGATCCAGGAATTTGGTAATGTATTTGCATCGGTTTACCGTTTTGAATGCCCCGCAATAGTGCATAAATGGGGTGGGAGATGGCAACCATCACGTGGTACGCCCTGTTTCGACTAATGCAATCAGCCTGCCGTGCACTATCAAATAAGATCACATAGAACAAGTTGTCCTGCAACTTTAGGCTGTGCACGCCATACGCAAGAAGAAGAAATGCATGAATTGAAGAATAACGTGAGTCGCGGATGTGAGAGTAGGGAATTTCAGTGGATCACAGCTGGAGGTAATGTGCGCCGTAACCAGTCTCTCAAAGCATTCCATGACGACGGATGTCCCAGCCAATAGATAAGAGCCGTTAAGGCACGTTGTTTCACTTTCCTTCGGCATCGGGATGATACCTCTTGTCTTAAAGCAGGTGCGGTTCTCAGCGTGGAGTAGTGAGATTACTGATGTTTGTGAATATCTCTGTTTGTTGATCCACGCTGCGCCCAACGCGGCTGGGGAATAAATCGGGCAAGCCGATATAGCAGATTCATTGTCACGTATGCTAATCTTTCGATGCCACAGTTACCATTTCTCCACGGACCGTCAGTTTCAAGCGGGAGTGGAATGCATTGAGCACATCAGGAATGGAACCGTTATTGCCGTCCACATTGCCTGCCTTCGCTTTTTTTCCGATTATATCATGCACACCTTGTCACACGTGTCAACGCTTGTCTGTGTCATTGTTTCGGGACTCCAGCTTGGTGAACAAACTACCTTCCTCTGGAACCGCGGGAGATGCAACACCTGTCCTTATACCGCCTCTATCGACTCTATCGAGGGACCACGACAGTCCTTTCAGATGAGGCAGAGGTTCACTTGAACACCCCTCCCCCACCACAACCGTATATACTATATCCGCTGTTCTCTGTATGGTTTCGGCACGGTGGCGCAGTTGTAAAGTTGCTGCCTTACAGCTAATGCAGCGCCAGGAGACCCGAGTTCGATCCCGACTACGGGTGCTGTCTGTACGGAGTGTGCACGTTCTCCCCGTGACCTGCGTGGGTTTTCTCCGAGATCTTAGTTTCCTGGCACACTCCAAAGACCTGCATGTGTGTAGGTTAATTGGCTTGGTAAATGTAAAAATTGTCCCTAGTGGGTGTGGGATAGTGTTTAAAAAAGTGCTGAGTGATGTTCGACCTGGAGCTTTTCAGCATACTACATCCAGATCCAGATCCGGATCCCTATATATCGGCCAGACCAAGCGCAGAATAGGCGATAGAATCGCTGAACATCTACGCTAAGTCCGTGTTGGCCAAGCGATCTCCTGATTGCCAAACATTTTAACTTCCCTTCCCATTCTCTTCCCTACCTTTCTGTCCTGGTCCCCCTCAATTGTCAGACTGAGGCCAACGCAAATTGGAAGAACAGTACCTATTATTTCGCTTGGCCAGTGTCCAACCCAGCGGTATGAGTATTGATTTCTCTAATGTTAAGTAACCCCTGCATTACCCCTTTCTCCACCCTTTCCTTAGTTGGCCTGCCAGTTCCGCTGTTTGCGTCCACATATTCCTTCTTTATCATCTCTTTCACAGCCAACAATATACCATTGTGAGCTCCACACTTCCTTTGTCATCGGTGCCGGATCGGTTTGTTCTGAACCTTTTTATACCTCCAGTTTGCCTCCCCAATGCCTCTCAGCCTGCATAAGTGTTTAGACTCGAAACGTCACCTGTTTCCTTTCTCCAGAAATGCTGCCTGACCCACTGAGTTACTCTTGCATTTTTGTGTCTATCTTCTGTTTCAACCAGCATCTGTCGTTCCTTCCTATGCAGTAGCCCTTGTAATTCTTCATGGCTCTTAACAGTGTAGATCGCAACACTGCCCACATCACAAAGTGAATTAAATTAATAAATCTAGCCGCTGGACGGCGTGCTTATTTAATTCAGTGCTTCTTAAACCATTTCAGTGTCATTCACCCATGAGTCTTGATCACAACATTTCATTCACCCTCGAGGAGGCTGTACAGTAACAATCATCTCTTCTCACTGGTTAGCATGCAACAAACGTGTTTCACTGTGCTTCGGTACACGGGACTATATATTAAACTACACACCGCTAAGCTAAAATACAGCCATGAAAAAGAATGCTGGAATGAGTAGGAAATTGCAATTACATCAACAGCGGCTGTGTTAATTGCTTACCGGGAATTCCAAAGGCCGGGATAGTGGGATAAAAGATGTCTTCTATTCGCCAGATTACTGGGTATCCCATTTTCGTGAGTGAATGAGAAGTCTGACACTTCGGAATCCACAGCTCCACCATGCACTGAGCTCATATGCCCCAACAGGCTCTGATTTATACAGGTGATAATTCTCCAGCAAGACACTTTTGCTCCTGATAATTCCTCTTAGTTACAGTCAGTTAAACAAACACATTACATCAACATCATTATCTGTGGTGGAACAACATTGGGGGGATGGGGTTGAGTGCGAAGTTGGTAAACGCGGATACGTTAGCATATTCGGTATTATCTCAGCTGTGTCTCCTGTAAAAATAGAGTCCGCATCTTTAGTAGACAATAGATAATAGACATGACGTGCAGGAGTAGGCCATTTGGCCCTTCGAGCCAGCACCGCCATTCAATGTGATCATGGCTGATCATCCCCAATCATCACCCCGTTCCTGCCTTCTCCCCATATCCCCTGACTCCGCTATTTTTAAGAGCGTTATCTAGCTCTCTCTTGAAAGCATCCAGAGAACCTGCCTCCACCGCCCTCTGAGGCAGAGAATTCCACAAACTCACCACTCTCTGTGAGAAAAAGTGTTTCCTCGTCTCCATTCTAAATGGCTTACTCATTATTCATAAACTGTGGCACCTGGTTCTGGACTCCCCCAACATCGGGAACATGTTTCCTGCCTCTAACGAAACCCTTAACGATTTTATATTTATTAATGAGATGCCCTCTCATCCTTCTAAACTCCAGAGGGTACAAGTTAAGCAGGCACTTGGGCATGTACACTCACTGGCCTTGGCTGGAACGACTCCAGGTTTATCTGTTTGATAGTAACCGAATCATTTATAAATGTAATCGATCTTACCCCAGTGTGTGGTGAATCCAGCGACAGAATAGTTGTGAAAAATTGCAGCAGGATGTTGATCAATTGGCCAGGTGGGCAGAGAATGGTTGGTGAATTCAGCCATGGATGCAGAGAAATGTGACGTTTTGTATTTAGGGAAATCTAACATGAACAGGACCTACTCAGTGAATGATAGGAGTCTGGGTAATGTTGTAGTGCAGAGCGATCTGGGATTACAGGTGCATTGTTACTTGAAGGTGGAGTCGCAGGTAGATCGGGTCCTCAAAAAGGATTTTGGTACATTGTCATTCATCAGCCAGAGTATTGAGTATAGATGTTGGGAGGTCATGTTGTATAAGACTTTGGCGAGGCCGCCTTTAGAGTAGTGTGTTCAGTTCTGAGCACTTTATTAAAGGAAAGATTTTGTCAAGCTGGAAAGGGTACTAAAGGAAGATTTGCGAGGATGCTGCCACGATTAAAAGGACTCAGCTATAGGGAAAGGTTGACTACGCTGGGACCCTATTCCTTGGAGCGCAGCGGGATGAGGGGTAATCTTTTTGAGGTGTATAAGATCATGAGGGGATTGATCGGGTAAATGCACAAACGGCGGTGGATGTGTGGAACAAGCTGCCAAAGGACGTAATTGAGGGAGGGACTCTCCCAACATTTAGGATACACTTAGGGAGTTACATGGGTAGGACAGGTTTGAAGGAATATGGATCAAATGCGGGCATTTGACGTGCAGATGCAACATGTTGGCTGGTGTGGGCAGGATGGGCCGAAGGGCCTGTTTCCACACTATCACTCAATGAGACAATGACACAAATTGACCCTTCACATCTGCAGTTTCCAAAGTTAGAACCTTACGTCTCTACCCTTCAGTCCCTAAGCTCCCTGCTGGCAGCACATCCATCGGAACAGACGCCGAGAAACCAAATAACCAAAAGCGTATGAAACCGAAAAGCCAACTAACCGAAAGTGTGGGATGCCTGAAAGCAAACTCAATGAAAGACCGCTATGCCGAAATGCCAACGCACCGAAAGGCTGCGTTGCCTACAAGCCAACTCACCGAAAGGAGCTCTGCTGAAAAGACAAATAACGGGCATGTCGTCGCCGGGGGGCGGGACATGTCAGCGATTGGTCCAGACCCCCGCGTCCATCACATCACTGGCCGGTGGGGACGGGAGGCTGGGAGTAATTTTCCCACACAGGCCATAGGTGACTGGGCACTCTGAACCCGAGCACCAAGTTGTAAGCGGCCGAAGGAGCGCATCCACTCTCCCACGGCCACGACCACCCCCCACCTCGTCTCTACCGTGCGGCTGCACTGTGACAGACTGTGGGTCGGCAGCGCACATACACACACGGGGCCGGGTGGAGCAGAAGTGTGGGACAGGCTGGTCACTCCGCCCACACAGAGTCACTGACTGCGATGCACCGCCATAGGACCCCAACTCCCACACACGGGGTGATTCACCCCCGAAACCCACACAGGATGATTCACCCCCCCCCCCCCCCCCCCCACCCAGTCCGCGGGGACAGACCCAGGCAGACAGACGCGGGGGCATTGGCCGCCACAGTATATCGCTTTAAAAACATCGGGGACACACACAAGTCCCCTGGCGGGCCGATGATAAGTGTGCATGACAACGAACAATTGTATCTCCTTCCACTCCACCCCCCCCCCCCCCCCCCACCCTTTCACAACAAGATGCACGTTTTATTTATTGTTTGACCACAGTAATGCCGTCTGCTTGTCTGCGTAACGCACACAACACGCCCACAGGCACAATACGCCAGAAAATCTGTAATCTGTTTTAACCGAATATGGACAAAAAAAGTTGGAGTAACTCAGCGGAACAGGCAGCATCTCTGGAGGGAAGCAATTGGTAACGTTTCGGGTCGAGACCATTCTTCAGAACTGACGACTGTCTGACGGGTCTCGACCCGAAATGTCACCCATTGCTTCTCTCCAGGATCCCGTGCGATTAACCTTCCAGAGCAGCCTACTACGAGGAACCTTGTAAAATGCCTTACTGCAATACAAGTATACAACATCTACAGCGCTGCCCTCATCGACATTTTTCGTCACGTCTTCAAAAAACTCAATCAGATTTGTTGACACGATCTCCTACGTACACAACCATGCTGACTACCCCTATTCAGCCCTTGCCCATCCAAATGCATGTATAACCTAGCGATCGAAGATGTGTGGAGGGATGAAGGCTATCGATGATAGTAGGACGGTGGATGTTAATCGACTGCATAGATTTTATTAAGGGATGTGATAAACGTCCCCTATGGCAAGCTGATAGCGAAGTCTAAAATGCATGGCGTTAACAGTGAATTGCTCGTGTGGTTTCACAACTGAACATCTGGTTGACTGACACAGGACACAGGGTTGCGGTGGCAGGACAACATTAAGGTTGCAGATCTGAGAGGTGAGCTCGGGACTCGGGATACTTATCATCAGTGGCCTGGACAAGCAAATATCTGCGCCGAAGCTTGGTGCAATTAATGCAACATTGGTGATTCCACTATAGTGCACAGTTCTGTTCACTGCATTATACGAATAAAGTGATTCTACGTGGAAGGGTGCAGGGTAAAATCTCTCGGAATACATTTCAGTTATGAGTACATTTCAGAAGTGTGCTTCCTGAGTTTGTGAGCGTCCTTCATAAGATGTATCCTGGCTTTCACTGTCATCCATGGAGCAGAAGAGGATGACAGTGAAATCCAGGCTACATCTTATGAAGCGTTCCTCATAGTATAATCATCAGGGTGCGCAACTTTGAGTGGCTTAGTGATCTGAGAAATAACTCACTTCCTCATCTAACTTATGGGATCTTGAATTCAAGGCCTAGGCTTATTTCGCAACATTAAACGAATTATCTAACCACCAATTCGCAAAGCACAGAAGCTACGCACCTAATACTGGTGATATACACAACATGCTGGAGTAACTCGGCGGGACAGGCAGCATCTCTGGAGAGAATGAATGGGTTGCCTTTCGGATTGGGCACTTTCAGACCCAATGCTGGTCATTGGGACCTGTTTTGACAGAAAAAGGCATTGGGCAGGGACTGTGGTACAAAAGGTCTGTTTCTCAGTTGTGTGTGATATTCGTGGTCTAAATTATCCGTGGGTTTGTATATCTGGATGTTCTGTGGGCTCAGGTAGTTAATCGGTTCAAAATAAAGAAACGGATCCGAAAACATGTGTAGGGACAGGTAGTGTAGAGAAAGCAGGGACTCTGCAGATGGAATTTGACAGTTTGGGAGAGTGGGCAGAGATGTGGAAGTAGAATATAGTGTAGCAAAGTAGTCGTTCATTTGGGTAGTAGGTATTCAGGCGTAGACAATTTTCCGTATGGATAGAAAATCCAGAAATCGGAGAAGCAAAGGGACCAGGCAGTGCTGATGAAGGATTCTCAAAAACTAATCTGAAAGTCGAATAGATAGTAAACAAAGGAAGCGAAATGTCAGCATATATTTCAAGTGGGCTAGAATACAATAGACAATAGGTGCTGGAGTAGACCATTCGGCCATTAGAGCCAGCACCACCATTCACTGTGATCATGGCTGATCATCCACAATCACTAAAACAGGGATGTGATGCTGAGACTCTATATGGCGCTGATGGCCGCATTTGGAATATTATGAGCAATCTTGGGCATCATATCTGAGGAAGGATATGTTGGCCCTGGAGAGGGTCCAGATGAGGTTTAAAAGAATTATGCCAGGAATTAGTGGGTTAACATATGATGAGCGTTTGACGGCAATAGGCCAGTACTCGCTGGAGTGTAGAAGAATGTGGGGGGGGGGGGGGGGGGGGGGGGGCATCGTTAATATGTACAGGATAGTGAAAGGCTTGGATAGAGCGAATGTGGAGAGGATATTTCCACTAATGGGAGAGTCTTGGACAAGAGGTCACAGCCTCAGAATGAAATCACTTTCAATTGAGAAGGACAAGAGAAATAATTTAATCAGTAAGATGATGGCGAATTTGCGGAATTCTTTTCCACAGAATTCTGTGGAGGCCAAGTCAATGGATATTGGTAAGGCAGAGATAGATGGATTTGTGATTAGCACGGGTGTCATGGGTTACGGGGAGAAGACATGAGAATGGGGTTCGGACGGAGAGATAATCAGCCATGATTGAACGACGAGGTATGCATGATGGGCGGAATGGCCTAGTTCTGCACCTATCACTTTTGACCATATAACCTTAAGACACCTGCTGCACCCACACACAACTCACTGACTTCATCCATTTCACCACTAACTTCCATCCGGCACTCAAATACACCCGGACCATTTCCGACATTTCCCTACTATTTCTTGACCTCACTATCTCCATCGCAGGCGATAGACTACTGACCGACATCCACTACAAATCCACTGACTCCCATGGCTATCTGGACTACACTTCTTCCCACCCTGCTTCCTGTAAGGACTCCATCTCCTACCAATTCCTCCGTCTACACCGCATCTGCACCCAGGATGAGGTGTTCCACACTAGGGCATCGGAAATGTCCCCATTCTTCGGGGAACGGAGGTTCCCCTCTGCTACTATAGATGAGGCTCTCGCCAGCAAAGATACTAGAGGAGCAAGATAGACCACTCCCCCGAAATCCAATGGACTGACGTGTAGTACGTAACAGAACGTCACGGTCGCCATTTGTTTATGCAAAACACGACTTCCGGTATGCCTCCCGCTGTGTACTCCGCTCTATCATCGATGGTGTAATCAGTGTTGTAGGGAACAGTGTTTGATATAGCTAATCTATCACTTCACATATTTTAGTTAATATTATTGTAAATGTTTCCCCCCCCCTCCGTTCCCCCATTTCCCTCCCATCTTTCCTCCCCAGCCCCCTCCTTTGCTTAGTTTCCCTTGCATTGTACTGTGCAGTTTTTCTTGTATTGCTTTAACACACACTGCACAAAATTAAATTTAACTTACAAATATGTTTATATGAACGTGTGTTTGTGTGTGCCTGTGTGTGAGAGGCAAGTTAGAGATAAATATAGTTCATTCTCATGGATCAGAAGCAGCTTTGATTTAAAGCATCACTATTACTTTCTTTGTCATATGTCAGATGATGTACATAAACCATAAAGGCAATTATATATATAATTATGTACATAAATATATGCATATATATATATATATATATATATATATATATATATATATATATATATATATATATATATATATATATATATATATATATATATATATATATATATACACACACATATATACAAACACATATATATATATATATATACATATATACACATACATACATACACACATACATACATACATACATACATACATACATACATACATACATACATACATACATACATACATACATACATACATACATACATACATACATACATACATACATATATACATACATATATACATAACGGCCATCTATGTACCACCGAGCGCGGACGTGAAGGATGCTATGACACAGCTCTACAACAACATCAGTGAGCAGCAGAGGGAACATCCAGATGCTTTCTTCATGGCAGCTGGGGATTTCAACCAGGCAAGTCTTTCTTCTGTCCTGCCTAAATTCTACCAGCACGTAAACATTGCAACCAGGGGAAAGAACAAACTAGATCTGGTGTACACCAACATTAAAGATGAATTTCAAGCAGCCCCTCTCCCCCATATCGGCAACTCTGACCACCTAGTGGTTATGCTCACACCTGCATACAGACCCAGGGTGAAACAGGACAGACCAACGGTCAAAGCAGTCAGAACATGGCCACAGGGAGCTACCGAGGCACTACAGGACTGTTTCGAAACCACGCAGTGGGTCATCTTCAGAGAGGTAGCAACAGATGACAGTGGCATCAACCTCCAAGAATACACAGATTCCGTCATCGGATACATCAATAAATGCATCGAGGATGTAACGGTGGTAAAAACCGTCAGGAGGCGTGCCAATCAGAAACCCTGGCTAACTGGGGAAGTGTGTTCCCTACTGAGAATCCGGAATGCTGCATTTAAATCTGGAGACAACGCAGCATACAAACTGGCAAGGAGTAACCTATCCAGGGGGATCAGGTAAGCGAAGAGGCTGTATGGACAAAAACTTAATAGTCACTTCACACATGACAAAGACACACGTCGCCTGTGGCACGGATTTCATACCATCACTGACTACAAGCCCCCCCCCCCCCCCCCCCCCCCCCCCCACTGCGGATATGCCAAAACGACCCCTCTCTACCAGATGAACGAGTTCTACGCACGGTTTGAGGTTAAAAACAGCACCCAGACACGTGCACTACTGCCATCTCCCAGTGACCAGTCGCTCAGACTGTCCGCAGCCGGAGTAAAAAATGCCTTTGCCAGCATCAACCCACGCAAAGCCACAGCGCCGGACAACATTCCTGGGTGCATGCTAAGAAATTGCGCCGAGCAACTGAAAGATGTCTTCACAGATATTTTTAACACCTCGCTCAGCCAGTCAGTAGTGCCCAACTGTCTTAAGAGTGCCACCATCATTCCTGTCCCGAAGAAACCAAACCCAGCCTGCCATAATGACTTTCGACCAGTGGCTCTAACACCCATAGTAATGAAGTGTTTTGAGCGACTGGTTATGCAGCATATCAAAAATAGCCTACCTGCCGACCTAGACCCACTGCAGTTCGCCTACAGAGCCAACCGATCCACAGAGGATGCAGTCTCAACAACACTGAACCTCGTACTGCCACACCTTGATCGGAAAAATACTTATGCCAGGATCCTCTTCATAGACATCAGCTCTGCTTTTAACACAATCATTCCGCAGCAGCTTGTTGAGAAGTTGGAGTTACTGGGGGTTGATGCTGGCACATGTAACTGGATTCTGAACTTTCTATCACAACGGCAGCAGACAGTCAGGGTGGGCAGTAGGACATCAAAAACCATAGCCGTGAGCACTGGCACGCCCCAAGGCTATGTCCTAAGCCCCCTGCTGTTTAATCTGCTTACACACGACTGTACTGCTAGACTCAACAACAACTTCATCAACAAGTTCACTGATGACACAACAGTGGTGGGTCTCATCAGTGACGATGATGAGTCGGCGTACAGAATGGAGGTGGAGCTGCTCACAGGATGGTGCAAATCCCACAACCTCATTCTCAACGTGGGAAAAACGAAGGAGATGGTGGTTGACTTCAGGGGGGCGGGAAAACAACGCCATACACCTCTGCATATCGATGGAGCTGATGTGGAAAGGGTCAGCAGTGTGAAGTTCCTAGGACTCCACCTGTCAGCTGACCTGACGTCCACGACCAACACCACAGAACTGGTCAAGAGAGCCCAGCAGCGACTACACCCTCTCCGAAGACTACGGAAAGCAGGTCTCCCAACTGCACACCTACGAACTTTTTATAGGGGGACAATCGAGAGCACATTAACCTACGGCATCACCTCCTGGTTCGGGAGCTGCAAGGCGTACAAACGGCACCAACTGGACAGGATTGTGAAGACCGCCAGCAGGATTATTGGTGCTCCACTCCCTTTATTGCTGGACATATACAGGAAGAGATGTATTAGCAGAGCCATCTCCATCATCAAAGACCCATACCACCCATCGCATCACATATTCTCCATCCTGCCATCTGGGAAGAGGTACAGGAGCATCAGCTGCAATACCAGCAGGATGCTCCTCAGCTTCTTCCCGCAGGCAATTAGACTGATAAACGGACTTTGCCCCCTGCCAAAGTATCGTGCACCAAACACCAACCTGGACACACTGAAGCAGAGCCATTGTCATGCCACTGGCGATCGGAACTCGTGACATGTGTACTTTTATTCTCTATTTCTATTACTGAATGGACACTGGTTGAGAAACGCTTTTTCGTTTTCCTCTGGGTATGCAAATACTCAGAAAAATGATAATAAAGATATACAATACAATACATACATATACATAAATACATATGCATACATACATATACACACATATATATATATATATATATATATATATATATATATATATATATATATATATATACACACACACACATATATATATATATATATATATATATATATACACACATATATATATACACACATATATCCACAAACAAGCATATTAACACATATATACAAAAGCATACATATACACACATATATACATATATACACATGCATATATACATATATGGACCAGGGAATTGAATGCAACATCTCCAAGTTTGCGGATGACATGAAGCTGGGAGACAGTGTTAGCTGTGAGGAGCTAGAATGCTGCAAGGTGACTTGGATAGGTTGGGTGAGTGGGCAAATGCATGGCAGATGCAGTATAATGTGGATAAATGTGAGGTTATCGACTTTGGTGGCAAGAACAGGAAAGTAGACTATTATCTGTATGATGGCCGATTAGGAAAAGTGGAGATCCATGGTACTCGAAGGAGATGGAGATCCTTGGTCTCATGGTACACCAGTCATTGAAAGTAGGCATACAGGTGCAGTAGGCAGTGAAGAAAGCGAATGCTATGTTAGCATTCATTGCAAAAGGATTATAGGAGCAGGGAGGTTCTACTGCAATTGTACGGGGCCTTGGTGAGACCACACCTGGAGTATTGTGTACAGTTTTGGTCTCCTAATCTGAGGAAAGACATTCTTGTCGTAGAGGAAGTACAGAAAAGGTTCACCAGATTGTTTCCTGGGATGGCAGGACTTTCATATGAATAAAGACTGGAAAGACTCGGCTTGTACTCGCTAGAATTTAGTAGATTGAGGGGGGATGTTATAGAAACGTACAAAATTCTCAAGGCGTTGGACAGGCTAGATGCAGGACGATTGTTCCCGAAGTTGGGGAAGTCCAGAACAAGGCGTCACAGTTTAAGGATAAGGGGGAAGTCTTTTACGACCGAGATGAGATTTTTCACATGAGTAGTGAACCTGTGGAATTCTCTGCCACAGATGGTAGTTGAGGCCTGTTCATTGGCTATAATTAAGAGGGAGTTAGGTGTGGACCTTGTGGCTAAAGGGATCAGGGAGTATGGAGAGAAGGCAGGTACAGGATTGAATGATCAGCCATATTGACCAACTCGAAGGGCCGAATGGCCTACTCCTGCACCTATTTTCTATGTTTCTATGGTTCTATATACATGCATTTACACACATATATATACATATACATACATGTACACATATATATATACATATACATACATATATACACACACATATATATATATATATATATATATATATATATATATATATATATACTTATACAGTGGCTTGCAAAAGTTTTCATACCCCTTGAACTATTCCACATTTTGTCACGTTACAACCACAGACGTAAATCAATTTTATTGGGATTTTATGTGATAGACCAACACAAAGTGGCGCATAATTGTGAAGTGGAAGGAAATGATACATCGTTTTCAATTTTTTTTACAAATAAACAACTGAAAAGTGTGGCGTGCAAAAGTATTCAGCCCTTCTTTACTCTGATACCCCTAAATAAAACCCAGTGGAACCAATTGCCTTCAGAAGTCACCTAATGAGTAAATAGAGTCCACTTGTGTGTAATCTAATTTCCGTATAAATACAGCTGTTCTGTGAAGGCACAGAATGAATATAGGGAAGGGAGAGGGAGAGGGAGAGGGAGAGGGAGAGGGAGAGGGAGAGGGAGAGGGAGAGGGAGAGGGAGAGGGAGAGGGAGAGGGAGAGGGAGAGGGAGAGGGAGAGGGAGAGGGAGAGGGAGAGGAGAGGGAGAGGGAGAGGGGAGAGGGAGAGGGAGAGGGAGAGGGAGAGAGGGAGGGGAGAGGGAGAGGGAGAGGGAGAGGGGAGAGGGGAGAGGGAGAGGGAGAGGGAGAGGGAGAGGGAGAGGGAGAGGGAGAGGGAGGAGGGGAGAGGGAGAGGGAGAGGGAGAGGGAGAGGGAGAGGGGAGAGGGAGAGGGAGAGGGAGAGGGAGAGAGAGAGGGAGAGGGGGAGAGAGAGGTAGAGAAAGAGGTAGAGGGGGAGACGGGGGAGAAGGGGAGAGGGAGAAGGGGAGAGGGAGAAGGGGGAGGGGGGTGGAACGATGGCACGTTATAACGCACAGCCATCCCATTCCGACAGCCACCGCCGAACCCCCCGCCCCACCATTGCACCCAAAGATTATAGAGCAGAGCTCTATAATCTTTGATTGCACCCTTCTTCACGGCGGGCTTGTGATCTTTGCTTGTGATGTCTCGACAATTCAAGGGACATAACCGGTAACAGCCGCTGCGTTCCCGGACTCGAATCTGACCTCGACAAATCTCATGGTGGGCCTATTTGAAGCCATATTCAAATAGATTCTTTTGAAACACATTTAATTCAGGGCTACCTTCCGTTGTTCCAAAGATAATCCATTCTGCCTTTGCTCTCAGTTTTATTTTAAATAATTTTGTGAAGATTTCAAAAATTTCAGTCCAAAACTTTTATATTTTTGTACAAAATACAAATGAGTGCGCTATAGTAGCTTCTTGAGACTGGAATTTATCACAAATGGGTGAGACGTTGGGAAAAAGTTTACTTATTTTAGTTTTTGAATAGTACAATCTCTGTAAGATTTTAAATTGCATTAAAGTGTGTCTTACGTCAATTGAACATTTATGCACATTTAAATTTTGACCCAGTCTAGCCTTCAGTTGTTGGTGTTTCTGCATTTAGAAGATATTATGTTTGCTGGGCTAGTAAATCTGTGGCACACATATTTGGAAATATTTAAAATACTGATTGTTTCCCAATCTGTACTTTAGATACAAATCCCAAAGTTTCAATGCCTATTGTATAAATGCTGTAGCACGGAGACAGGCCCTCTCTGCCCTTCCAGTCCGTGCCGACCATTTGTTTTCCCCTAGTCCCATCTACCTGCACTCAGACCATACCCCTCCAGTTAAAATCCTGCCTCCACCATAGCTCATTCCACACAGCCACCACCCTCTCAGTAAAGAAGTTCCCCCTCACGTTACCGTCATGCCCTCTTGTTTGAATCTTCCCTACCCTCAATGGGAAAAGCCTATCCACGTCAACTCTGTCTATCCTTCTCATTTTAAAGACCTCAATCAAGTCCCCCATTAACCTTCTGCGCTCCAAAGAATAAGAACCTAACTTGTTCAACCTTCTCTGTAACATAGTTGCTGGAACCCTGGCACATTCTAGTAAATCTCCTCTGTACTCTCTCTATTTTGTTGACATCCTTCCTATAACTAGGCGACCAAAATTGGAATTGGTCTTACCAATGCCTTGTACAATTTTAAGCCTATATTCAATGGATTTATAAAGGCCAGCACACCAAAAGGCTTTCTTACCACCCTATCTACATGCGATTCCACCTTCAGGGAACTATGCACAGTTATTCCTAGATCCCTCTGTTCCACAGCATTCCTCAATTCCCTACCATTTACCATGTACGTCCTATTTTGATTTGTCCTGCCAAGATGTAGCACTTCACACTTATCAGCATTAAACTCCATCTGCCATCTTTCAGCCCACTTTTCCAAATGGCCCAAATCTCTCTGTAGACTTTGAGAATCTACTTCATTATCCACAATACCACCTATCTTAGTATCATCTGCATACTTACTTATCCAATTTTCCACCCATGATCATTGATGTACATGACAAACGACAGTGGACCCAACACAGATCCCTGAGGCACCCCACTGGTCACCGGCTTCCAACCTGACAAACAGCCATCCACCATTACTCTCTGACATCTCCCATTCAGCCACTGTTGAATCCATCTTGCTACTCCGCCATTAACACCCAAAGATTGAACCTTCTGAACCAACCTTCCATGGGGAACCTTGTCAAAGGCCTTACTGAAATCCATATAGACAACATCCACTGCTGTTACCGCTTCAAAAAATTCAAGAAGGTTTGTCAAACATGACCTGGCACAAATCCATGTTGACTGTTCCTGATCAGACCCTGTTTATCCAGATGGTATCCTTTTCCATTAATTTGCCCACCACTGACGTCAAACTAATAGGTCTATAATTGCTAGGTTTATTCTTTGAACCCTTTTTAAACAATGGAACAACATGCGCAGTACGCCAATCCTCCGGCACTATTCCCGTTTCTAATGACATTTGAAATATTTCTGTCATAGCTCCTGCTATTTCTACACTAACTTCCCTCAATGTCCTAGGGAATATCCTGTCAGGACCTGGAGACTTATCCACCTTTATATTTTTCAAAAGTGTCAGTACTTCCTCCTCTTTGAATCTCATAGTTTCCATAGCTACTCTACTTTTTTCCCTTATTATAATTGAGTGGTTTAAACAAAGGGTTTTTAACTATAGGGGATAGGAGAGATAAATGCCTTAATTTTAAGTTGTATTTTATTTGTTTCCAAATCTAATTGTACTATGTATAATTGGATTTTTGTTATAATAGTAAGATTAAACGAGAACTTACCAGTTCGAAGTTTGATCGTTATTTTATGAGGAGTTACGATGAGGGATTACGTGAAGAACCCGCTTGGCGCTGGCAAACGGCATACTTCAAAGCAGCGGCATGAAAAACACAGAACACAAAAATAGCCGAAGTAACATAGTAAGGCTCATAATAGACTTAGAACTACCAGATGATCATTTATTTTATGAGGGTGGGGAGTGGAGGGCACGTAATCCCTCATCGAACTCCTCATAAAATAACGATCAAACTTCGAACTGGTAAGTTCTCGTTTAATCTTACTATTTTACTTCGGAGTCACGTGAGTGACTACGTGAAGAGTTTAAAGCTTTCTGTGTTTTTCGTGTCGTAGAATTTATTCCATACGACAGTACGGCTCATTAACACAATAACGAGCGAATAACACATTTTCCCCAAACATTGCCTCAAGTTATGTGATAAATAATTTTCACATTATAAAAAAATGAAAATAATGCCCTTTCTATTGAAAAGCAAATTTATCACAAATACCAATTGATATATATTTTTTATGGCATGACAAAGCAACAATTATAGCGAACCGAACATTGCGTGTCTAAATCTGACACCATGACTGGTTCCTTTATTTTAACAGTAATCTACAGCCTCCTGCGGCCTTGCATCTTTGCTCGAGTGGCTCATCCTGTGCCATTCCTGTGAATGTATTTTCCTCATTAACAGTTTTTAGTGATTTTCCACCTTTCAGTGTCTAGTTCCTACTGAATGTATCCAATTATTAACCATCTAGAAATACATTCCTCTATAACCATCGGTTTTACTGAACCCAATGTGGTTTTTGTGTGTAATAAGCAGTCTCATTGCCACAGACTCTTACCTACTGCAACATTTTCATCAATGTTCACACACACACACACACAACTTAAAGCCAGCAGGATGTGCTTATAGGTTTACCTTGGTTTTGTTTTCAGGTCTTCTTGGCGTGCTTTGTTTGGTAGATTCATAAACATATATGATAATGCAATTTGTATCCACATGCCATTATAACGTAACATTTGCAATGTTTGCACTCTTATATTGATACTAAAGTTATCAGAATTATTATTTTCAATGTTTAAGTTTTTTTGAATCATAGATAGAGTTAAAGTCCATTTCTTAAGGCATTTCAAGATTTTTTATCGCCTGCCTTTATATTTTTTATAATTTTGGACGATTATATATACATATACACATATCTATATCTATATCTATATCTATATCTATATATGTATATATATATATATATATATATATATATACACACACACATATATATATTTTATTAACATTTACATATATATCCCTTTCCATATTGGGATATTATGAATGCATCTGATAACTTCTTGGTTAATATATTGTCCGTTTATAAGACGGTAACACTCTGAGCCCTATAATTGGCTCTATCAATTAGATACTTAGAAAATGCAATCCACAAGGAATTCACATATATCTAAATGACAAAATAACTTTACTGTATATACAGACCTCCAATTTCTTATAACAAAATATAGTTATTTAGACTTATTTCCGCAAATTGCAGGTATAACACTTCTTTATACATAATTATTTTATTGATATATCGTAATATTGGTTTACATTCATAGACTTATTTGACTATCAGCTGTTGAGATGGTCTAGTCAACCTGTAGATAGTCAAATTCATATTTTCACTTATGGAGGTTTTTGTACAACAATAAATTACTGCAGGGTTTCTCAACCTGGAGATCCCAGTGTGGTGCAGCAGCATCCAAAGAAACAAAGGGAGACAGGCAACGACCTAGGTCGAGACCCCTTTTTTAACTTCAATAAATTGCTGCCATTATGAATCATCACTAGCAGTTCAAAATCACACAATATAAATGAACCATAAAGGACCCATATTGGGCCACCAAAATGCCTCTGGCAGTGTCCTGCTACATATTCATCAGACACTGCCCTATTAAACAAAAATGAGGAACACAAAGAATCTTTTCCTCATGTAATTGGGAGAAAAGCATCCACCTTCACTGTTCTTAGATTACCCACAAGAATATTCGAAAGATCGGTGATTTAATCTGTATGCAATCAGATTAATCGTAAGTAATCCATATTAATGACAATATGTTTTTTCTTCCCAAATTTGTTATCTTCCGATACCATTGTCTCTTCCTTAGAGATAAACAGGTGGACTAAACTTTAAAACATACCACATCTGTTTACTTAGATAATCCCATAATTGTTGTTTGACTTATCTTGTGACCCACAAGAAATATTTAAAATCAGTGATTTAATCTGTATACAACCAGATTAATCGTAAGTATGCAAAATAATGACAATATATTTTCCTCCCAAATTTGACCATAGTTAACATATGCCACAGCCGTGGTATTGTTCATCTTGATACGACATGGACAGTTCCATAATAAAACAATCGATCTTTTTTATCCATAACTCCTTATACTTCAACAATTAACACGAATGTTTGGAAAATTCTTAGGACAAACCATTTATGTTTGCCTGGTATAATTGTCTGCAGTCCGCTTAACAAAAAAACATATCAATTATTGTTATAAGAATAGATAATATTCTATCTTTACCCAAACATTCATAGAAGCTGTACATCATCTGTAACACTTGCTTCAGTTGTAATTTTATAGTTGAAGCAGCTTATGAACCTTTTTTACATTACTAATAATGATAACGTATCATTTGATATTTTGCATAAGCCTCTTCACAAGGCATACATATTCTATAAGCTTCTGTATTCCTTCTTTTGGAACTTTATTTATATTTCCCCTAACCTAATGGAGGAACAAAGTATGTCAACAACAATAATACATATTTGTATCATGGAACAATTTTCCCCACTCTTATGGTGCTTAAATTACTTCTGAATTCAGAATAGTAATTTAAAAATATTTTATTAATGCCTGAGCATATGCTTTATGTAATGGGTCAAGTCCTACCTTTCCACCAGGTTTGTAATGGCAGGCACTAATTTGCAGCTGCACTTTATCTCTTCTAATTTAAATGTAATCGAGATAACCCATACCATGTACCTCATTAGTGCAAGTGTTGCTCTTTTATCAGTATATTGTTCCTTCAGTGTTCAGTTTAACCAACTTGAACTGATTGATTGTTTGGACAAGTTTTAACTTGCACAGCTTGACCCACTTTAATTAATTTCAAGCACCTGTAATATTGATTAACACTTTGTTAATCACAACAGTTTTCCATGTTCTAGATGTTTCTATTTTCTTACACTGTGAAAGTGTAAATAATGATAGTATTGTATGGTTTATACCATGAATCTTTACACTAAGGTAATTTTATAATATACATGTACGTTGCCCTTCTTTTTAAAATTTACTTTTGAGTGCAAACCTGAAATCAGTTTTTCCCTTATACAGGTGAACAATCCTCCTTAGTTATATTAAGTTTTAACCATCATAATACACCTGTAATCCCCCATAATTGGAGATTTCATGACTTATTTTGTAACCAGATGTTTGCACCTCTTCAACGTACATCAAGCCTTCTTTTCCCCAATTATATAGGTTAAGATAAGGCTATGTTTGGATAATACCACTTCTGCCTTTATTTTGATCCATCATTAAATTTTTCATTGGATCATAGTTTTTTCACCGTAAGATAAAAGATCTTTGTCTTTGTTTTGATCCATAATCAAATTTTTATTGGATCATAGTTTTCCTTCCCAAAGTTTAAAGATCAGTGGTCTGTTCTTTTGTAATTAATATCTTTGATTTATCATAAGGCAGGTATTCTATAATAATCAGGAGTTTAATATATCCTGATTTGTATTAATCTGCAACCCTATGATGCAGATTCGGTAAATTATATATATTTCTTCCTATTAAGCTCCACAACTAATGGCAATTTATTTTATATTGCAAGTATTACATATTTGCACCATTTTGAAACTTTGAAATTGTATTTCTTATATCTCATATATTTGAGACATGGATATTTATAAATGGATTAACCATTGATATTTAAATAAAACATAAAGTTTTATCGTATTCTTGAAGTTGGTGAGATACCATATAATTAATGTAGGCAGCTAGGTTTTTCCATAGCCTCACCACTTCCTTTAGATATAGCAAAACTTTTGCTATCTCAGGCACACCTGGCCTCACTTTTATTTTTATTTTATTTGTGGTGTGCATTCATAATTCACATCACCACTTGCAGGGTCTGTCTTTTGCAGCCCTGATCCACTTGGAATTATATCCAAAGAGACTTCCTCCACCCTATCCAGGGTCAGAGTTTTTATTTTTCAATTTGGCACATAGCCATATTTTGTATATTCAAGCCCCTCAGGGTCTTTTTTGGGGAACTGTTTGGGTACTGTGACCCTGGTCTTACTGTGACCCTAGTCTCTTTTTATATTATGGAGTACTTTCTCCATATCGCGAATTTTATTAACTTTTTTAAAATACAGTCTTTCTGACTTTTGCCAAAATATCCTGCCAAAATTGTGGAGCATTTAAACCTTTCTACCGTATTTTAAACGGTGCCAGTATCGGAACCGGCCCCGTAATTAATCTCTCGTCCCGATCGCTGGGTATTCCCCTGGGACGTTCTTTTTAAAACTCCGTTATTTTAACAGAGTATATCTGTTCAATTTAAACTTTTAGTTAGTTTTTAAAACCTTTAAAATCCTGGTTTCCACCAGGCACGGAGTTTTCTAGTCCTAAAAAATTTTTTCAACAGCACTTACCTGCCGGTTCCGAACCTACCGCTGTCGAGGAGCTGTCTGTGCAGCTCCTGCTTCTGCCGTCAGCGTCGACGTAATGCCGTTTGCCAGCGCCAGGCGGGTTCTTCACGTAGTCACTCACGTGACTCCGAAGTAAAATTTGTATTATTCAACCTCATTGGTGAAAGAAGGATCGCTTCAATATTACAAGGGGAGCAGTCCTCTTTCTCCATAATAATCCAATCCAGTTGCTGGGGAGAATTATCCAGCAATTGAATCATATTTCTAATATTTACAGATCAATAGTAATGCATAAAATTAGGGAGTGTTAATCCCCCTACTGCTTTGGGTTTATTCAAGTGTGATCTATGTATTCTATGGGACTTACAATCCCATATAAAATTTGTAATGTCTGAATCCAGTTTTTTAAAAAAACTTTTTGGGTAGGTATATTAGGAATTGATTGGAACAGGTATAGAATTTTTGGTAGAAAAATCATTGTTATAGCATTTATTCAGCCAATTAAAGACATCGGAAGCGTTTTCCAGAATTTAATTAAATTATATAAATTCTTACGTAAAGGGTTATAATTTGTATTAAACATGTCTTGATATCTTCGAGTAATTTCAATATCTTTGTTGTTGGGGAACATGAAGAAAGACAGGTTGAGTCGTCCACATCGGCGATTAGAGCAATTTATACCGAACAGCGAGCTATAGATGTGGACGCCATGACAGTGTGGGGGCAGCCCTAGAAAATGCCCTAGAAAATGTCGTCGATAATCACACATGTGATACTACGCTTTTTTCGGTGAGTGGCGCATCTTGCTCCGCTATAGGATCTTTGCTCACCAGGGCCTCTTCTATTCCACATGACACTACTCTCACTCCACATCCCCCCATTCGTAACAAGGGCCAAGTCGCCCTTGTCCTCAGCTTCCACCCTTCCAGCCGTCATATACAACAAATAATCCTCCTAGATTTTAGACACCTCCAACGTGATCCCACCACTTGCCACATCTTCCCATCTCCTCACCTGTCTACTTTCCGCAGAGGCCGCTCCGTCCGGAACTCGCTGGTCAATTCGTCCCTTCCCACCCGAACCACCTCCTCTCCGGGCACTTTCCCTTGCAACTGCAAGAAATGCTACACTTGTCGCTTTACCTCCCCACTTGACTCCATTCAAGGACCCAAGCAGCGGTTCCAGGTGCGGCAGAAGTTCACCTGCACGTCCTCCAACCTCATCTATTGCATCCGCTGCTCTAGGTGTCAGCTGCTCTACATTGATGAGACCAAGCGAACACTTGGCGATCGCTTCGCCGAACACCCACGCTCGGTTCACAATAACCAACCTGAGCTCCCGGTGGCGCAGCACTTCAACACCTCCTCCCATTCTGAATCTGACCATTCTGTCTTGGGCCTCCTCAATGGCCAGAGTGAGGACCACTGTAAATTAGAGGAGCAGCACCTAATATTTCGCTTGGGCAGTTTGCACCCCAGCGCTATGAACATTGACCTCTAACTTCAGATAGTCCCTACTTTCTCCTCTCCTTCTCAGTTCTCCCTCAGCCTACTGGCTCCATCACTTCCTTTCTTCTTCTCCCCTCCCCCACCCACGCCCACATCAGTCTGAAGAAGGGTTTCGACACGAAACGTTGCCTATTTCCTTCGCTCCATAGATGCTGCCTCGCCCGCTGAGTTTCTCCCGCATTTTTATCTACCTGACCTTCAGAATATTTCTAATTTAAAAAAGCCACTCACGGGTTGCGGACATCGTGAATTGGCGTCGGGGTAAATCAACTTAATTATCGAGATGTGCGTGTCCGTTGAAAGGAAATAGAGCCACGCTTGCTTCTCAATTTTCTGCTCTTCTGTCCAGAACAATCTCACAAATAAACATTGATGTGCTATCTTCAGCTGGCGAACTCTTGATTGCTAACTGATATATGATAATGCTTTCTGTCCGATCCTTCTTTCTTTCTATGCCTTTCGTCATTTTGGACGTGTTGCTGACCTGCTTATAATCAGTGCTGTCAATATCAAAGACGTGTTGAAACATTTAATTGTTACTCTTATTTTCAAATTTAAATCTATTTATATCAGTCTTTCTGTCCGTTCGCATCCCCTACTCCACCCAGAACCGTGTTCTATACGTCGAACATAATGAGCCACATACAACAGCTAGATACTGCATAGAAACAGACCGTCGGTGTAGCGATTGCACACCAGCCACCCATCACCCGTTCACATTGGATCTAACGTAGCTTATCGCATATACGCATCCACTGTCGACACATTAGAAGCAATTTTACAGGGACCAGTTAACCTATTGGCCTGCACGTCTTTGGGATGTGTGAAAATCGGAGCAGCCCGAGGATATCCACGCGAACACAGGGATACGTGCTAATTCCACGCAGGCGGCACCCGACGTCGGTATGGAAACATCGTTTTTGGCGATTGAGGCAACGGCTCCACCAGCAACGACACCGTGCCAACCATCAAGGCTGAGCAGGTGACGAAGGAGCTGAGCTGACTCCGCCAAGACAAAGCCACGGGTCCAGTTGGTGTGAGCCCAATGGTACTCAAGGCTTATGTCAGTCGGTTGTACGGAGAACTCCAGCATATCGTCAACCTGAGCCTGAGCCAGGAGACGGTTTCTATGGTGTGGAAGACGTCCTGCCTAGTTAATATACCAAAGAGGACACGCCCCAGCTCCTCCAATGACTACAGACCTGTGACGCCGACCTCACATGTCGTGAAGTCCTTGAAGAGGCTGGTGCGCACTTACCTGCGACATCTTGTTAACCCTACCTGGACGTCCTGCAGTTCGCTTACCAAATAAAGAAAGGAGTTAATGACGTCATCATCCACCTGTTCCCTCGTTCATATGCTCACCTGGATAAGCGAGCGGTATTGTGAGAATCATGTTTTTTGACTACTCCAGCGCTTTTAACACCGTCTGGCCTGCACTGCTAGGGAGCAAACTGACGAAGATGCGGGTAGTGTCCTGGATCACCAATTACCTGACTGGACGACCAAAATATGTCGGCTACAGAACTATGTATCGCATATGGTAGTGAGCAACAAATTGGCTCCACAGAGGAAGGTCCTCTCTCCCTCCTATTCACCATCTTCAACTCGGACTTCAGCTATAACTTGGACTCATGATGTTTTCAAATGACTCTGAAATTGTGGGCTGCATCAGTCAGGGGAGGGAAGCTGCGTACAGATGTGTATTCAACGACTTTGTTGAGTGGTCTGGGCTGAGTTATCTGCAGCTCAACACCGACAAGACTAATGTGTTAATGGTGGACATTAGGTAGAGAAGAAAATGCCTGTCGCCTGTTTCTATCAATGGTGGGGATGTGCCTACCAGGGGAGTACAAATACCTTCGGGTGTACCTGGATAGTAAACTAGCCTAGTCCAGGTACGCTGCGCCCTATTCAAAAAGGTACAGAGCCGTACGATGCTGCAGATGTTTTACCAATCGGTGGTAGCCAGTGTCATCGTCTTCGCTGCCATGTGCTGTGGCAGCAGGGCGAAGGCCGCGGACGCCAATAGGAATAACAAACTAATCACGAAGACTGGCTCTGTCCTGGGGGCGGACATTGGTTAATGGGAGATGGTCCAGGAGAGGAGGATGCTTGTCAAACTTCGGGGCACCCTGGGCAATACAGCTCACCCCATCCATGACACAGTGTTCATCCTTAGGGTACTTTCAGCAACAGATTGGTTCCACCAAGAGGCAGAACAGAACGTCACAGGCGATCCTTCTTATCTGTGGTTTTGAAACTGTGCAACTCCTCCCCTTCTGTCGTGGGGTAGACTGACGCCACCCTTCCCCAATCTTTGGATATCCCCCATATTTTCCCCTCATCACATTTAATGTATCACGAATTTTGTGTTTTTATGACTGTTGGCAGATCAGTTTCCCTCATGGGATAAATAAACTTCTATCGGAACGAATCGTATTATTTTGCTGTTACAAAATGCCTTTTTCTAGCTTTCCTCCTTTTTCATGCGTGTTCAGTACGCTGGGGTCGGTGTGTGTTTTTGCGGACACATCTTCCTCTGTGGCGAAAGATGGCGATGGAAATTATTCAGAGAGTCACGAGTGAAATAGAGAAAACGCTAGTGGAAAGCAAATATATTGGTTGAAGAATAAATGTCGTTTGCACCCGATCATGAGGGGACTTGTTAAGTGCTTTACTGACGAAGACGACATGCATAGCCTTTGTCACAATTCGTTGTCACTTCCCCCCAACACGTAATAAAATGTATTAGATTTCATGAATCCCACTCTAGCACGCACCGATTTTCTCTGATGAGTCCATGATGTTGCGAATGTGAGTAAATCATGTCTCTGGAGACTCAAGCCACTGTGGTTGCATGAAGCATGCGGGGAATGGACACGGTGTTTTCTGGCGGGACCGTTCGTCAGGCTGATGGCATTCTTGGGAAGGCTGGAATGGAGATGATAAGGTGTGACAAAACCTTGCAAGTGATCGACGGCACAGTTGTGTGTGATGAGTGGCAGATGGGGGAGATAGTGACGAAGGCTAGACGTGAAAAGGAGCCGACGGATGTGAAAAGGAGCCAAATAGACGTGAAAAGGAGCCAACGCATAATAAGCTATAATGGACACAAAATCCTGTTGTAACTCAGCTGGTCTGGCAACATCACTGCATAGAATGAATAGGTTACTTTTCGGGTCGAGACGTTTCTTCAGACTTCAGCTGTCTGAAACTGCATCTCCCGTTCCTTCCCATACAGGTAACGAATGATTGGGGTCCATGGTCGTCTGAAGGAGGGGTGCGTTGGGTGCGGTCGCACCCCCCCCCTTTTTTTCCAGATTCAAAAAAATCCCGGGAAAAAAAAAAGTTCCAGCTCAATCAGTGTTTCCACTTTGAACGAATTTACCAGAAATTCGGGAAATTCAGGTTCCGGCCCGCGGGATGATTTGGGGAAACAAATATTTGCGACCATCCGCGTCCGCGCAATGGACGGGATCAGATCGCCGCCATTACATTACAGGGGAAGCTGGTGATGTGGTAGCGACGCGACATGACGCCGTCTCTCCGCGCGTGCGCAGGATCAGATCACAGCCATTTTCAAAGCATCGCTGCAGTGTCTACCTCCATCCGGAGCCTCGCCACCGGACAGTTTGGCCTCCAAGGAACGGCGAGCCGGTTTTCCTGTCGCCGGGCGGGAAGAGGGAACGACTGAACCCATTCCTGGCAGCGGCCATGACCGGACACCAGGCGCCGGGACCACGCCACCCCCCCCCCCCCCCCCCCCGGCCGCGGGCGCTCGCTTCCCCCCCACACCCCCCGGGCCCAAGCCTACGACCAGCGATGCCCCGCACACTATCCCACACGCGATAGGGACAATTCATACAAACCTGTGCACCTTTGTAGTGTGGGAGGAAACCCTAACCCTAAACTAAGAGGGTATTCGAGAGAAATGGAAGTAGTGAGCGGCAGGGGCTGGAGAAAGAGAGAGAACAATGGAGAGAGAACAAAAGGGACAAAACGCCGAGAGAGATGGGCAGGGAAATAGAGGGAGAGAGAGCAAGATGAGGGGCCTATAAGAGAGTGGGAGCAGATATTGCAGAGGATAACATTGTTGAGGACGAGATAGATGCGAAGCGAGACTGAAGATTGATGGAAAGAGACTAAGCGGGAATGAAATGGTAATGGAGAGGGAAGGGGTGAGGGAGACCGATAACAGAGAGTTATAAATGGTGACAAATGGGGCGACATAAGACTAGAGAGAAAGAGTAAGTGGATGACAAGACCAAGAACTGCAGAAAAATACAGAGGGACAGGGAGTATAACGAGAGACAGTGAGCGAAAGAGTGAGAAAGACAGCGTGACAGGGAGGCCATGATATAGGTTGTGAGAAAAGGGAGACAGAAGGGGACAATATAGATATAGACACAAAAACCTGGACTCACTCAGCGGGACAGAAAGAATGGGTTGATAGTGACTTGTGGAGGGTGGGTGGTGGCGGGTAAACGATAGTGGAGAGGGAAGTAGATAGAGGGGGAGGACAAGTGAGAAAATAAGGAACCGTGACGACTGATAAAAGATTAAGGAAGTCAATAATTTGTCAATAATACTACTGAGCAGCACTTGGTTCACCATGCAGTCTCTGACTCGGGCATTCAAGCTGCTTCTAAGATATTATGAAACTATTTTTGCAAACGGTTCAGTTGATCCCATCTAAAATAAATCTGTGGAACGGCTAATAAAAATATTAAATTCCAATCGACATGCCAAGGATTAATAGTGGTAACAAAATACTGAAAATAGCGAAGAAAACATTCTTATCTTTAACTATCATCTCACCGACGAGACTGAAGAAATGGTGAAGGCACGCTGATAATCAGTCCACAGCGTAGTATGTTATACAACGCACAATCAAGATTCAAACAAAGAGCATTAAAGAAGGAACTGCAGATGCTGGAGAATCGAGGGTTACACAAAAAGCTGGAGAAACTCAGAGGGTGCAGCAGCATCTAAGGAGCGAAGGAGATAGGCGACGTTTCGGGTCGAGACCCTTCTTCAGACGGGTCTCCAGCTTTTTGTGTAACCTTCAAACAAAGACTAGTCCTTTCTTTCTTTCTCTCCCTCCTTTCTTTTCACACGTTTCAAGAAAGGAGGGAGAGAGAAAGAAGGGAATCATGCCATTGGGAGTTAGATTATGCGTTAAATAGAACTGACAATCGTACAAAACCTATTGTAATCATCCCTGACAGAGGCAGAGTCAACAGTGCGCAATAATGTTCTGAGACGTGCTGTGCCATTATCAAAATAAATCAATAAGGACGCTAGTCTCGTTACTGCAACACAAAGGTGGCCAGGCGTCCTCGACAGATTGCGCTAAACCCTTCTGTTTTACTCACGCAAATTCTGGTCTCAGGACTCAGCCGGTCTACCCACAGAGAACCAAGTGCCCGGCACTGGTGTCGCCCGGTGAGTAGATGTGTCCTCCCCTTGCTCAACTGCACCTGTCTGCTCGACGTCTGTCAAGAGGAAAAACAGTTAACAGCGTGTCCAGCGCCACTTGTCCGCCGCAGGTATCCCAATAAGTATCGTGCGAATATAAATTGTGTTTAATATCCAGCAGCCGCCTTCCATGTTCTCCGTTCACCAGCCAAACATCCCTAGATGATGTCAGCATTGCATCTTCAGATGCGTCTGTTTACTCACGTTGTTAGTGCAACCGAGATAGAGGCAGCACATGGAACACAATGAGAAATATACCGGGAAATACCCCCAGTACTTTGTGCGGAGCACGTTCAATGGCGAAGGATGTGCAGAGCTTGTAAATGAAGAATGGTAACTTTAAAATCTAGGTCGGGAATAACCTGTATGTGAGTGCGAAGTGTGAAATAGGATGACGGCAAATTGGCATCGGGGCAGCGACCGCGGCTTTCAATCAGTTTATATTTATTGAAGGTAGAGGCGGGTGATAACGTTTAACATTTGAGGTAGATGAATCAAGTCAGTTTGGACAGCGTTGCATTTTTCTCAAGGATGGGAAACGGTGTAGAATGACCGTTATCAAGTCGAATTGGTGATCATTTGCCAATATTCTGTAGATTCTGGATCAGTTCCTGTCGAGAGAAGGGTAGCTAATGTTTTTCACACGTTTCAAGAAAGGAGGGAGGGAGAAATAAGGGAATTATTGAGAAATTAGCCTGACATCAGTGGTGGGGAAGATGCTGGAATCGATGATCAAATGTGTAATAATTCGGCGCCTTTGGATAGCAGAAACAGGATCGATCGAAGTCAGCATGGATGTACGAAGGGGGGATCATGCTTGACAAATCTTATGGAATTTTTTGACGATGTAACAAGTAAAATGGACAAGTGGGAGACAGTGAATATACAGAATGTGTTGGCAGACTGGAAAAAAACAGTAGGAATAAACGGTTCCCTGTCAGAATGGCAGGAAGTAGCAAGTGGAGTGCTGCAAGGATCGATGCTGGGGTCGCAAGTATTTACAATATATATTAATGATTTACATGATGGGATTAAAAGTAACTAGTAAATTTGCTGATGACACAAAGCTGGATGGCAGTGTGTACTACGAGGAGGATGTTTGGAGTTTGCAGAGTGACTTGGACAGGTTGAGTGAGTGGGCATATGCAGTATACTATTGTAGATGAACGTGAGGTTATCCATTTTTGTGCCAAGAACAACGAGGCAGATTATTATCTCAATATTGTCAGATTAGGAAAGAGGGAAGTGCAACGAGACCTTGTGAATGAGCTAATAGTCAAAGCCAATGGTCAAATCTAAAATGTGGTCGTTCTTTTACAAAAGCATGGTCTATTAGAACAAAAGAATGGCTCTGTGCCAAGTCTGAATGATTTTCAAATTATGTCGAACACAATAAGGAGGACAGGTTGTCTTTTCATTAAAGACGTTAAGATGGAAACCTGCGTAATAACATATGCTTGTTTCTAGGACATAAATAAGCCAAGATCGAAAAGACTAGCTGACGCTCCAGAGATAATAACTTGTTATTGGATAAGGTTGATTTGGACCCAGCTTTTCCTATATTCTGAAAGGCTATAGAAACTTTCAGTCATGAAAGAGTGCAACGGGATCTGGGGGTCCTTGTACATCAGTCTATGAAAGCAAGCATGCAGGTACAGCAGGCAGTGAAGAAGGCTAATGGCATGTTGGCCTTTATAACAAGCGGAATCGAATATAGGAGTAAATAGGTCCTTCTGCAGTTGTACAGAGCCCTAGTGAGACCACACCTAGAGTATTGTGTGCGGTTTTGGTCCCCTAATTTGAGGAATAACATCCTTGCTATTGAGGGAGTGCAGTGGAGCTTTACAAGGTTAATTCCCGAGATGGCCAGACTGTCATATGCTGATAGAATGGAGCAGCTGGGCTTGTACACGCTGGAGTTTAGAAGTATGAGTGGGGACCTCATTGATCCATATAAGATTGTTATGGGCTTGGACACACTAGAGGCAGGAAACATATTCCCGTTGTTGGGGGAGTCCAGAACCAGGGGCCATTGTTTAAGCATAAGGAGTAAGCCATTTAGAACGGAGACGAGGAAACACTTTTTCTCACAGAGAGTGGTGAGCCTGCGGAATTCTCTGTCTCAGGTGGAGGCAGGTTCCATTTCAAGAGAGAGCAAGATAGCCCTCTTAAAATAGGGGAGTCAGAGGATTTGGGGAGAAGACAGGAACGGGGTACTGATTGGGAATGGTAAGCCATGATCACATTGACTGGCGGTGCTGGTTCGAAGGGGCAAATGGCCTGTTCCTTCACCTATTGTCTATTGTCTATTGTCTATTGTCTATGCCATATTCTGACTTGGTAGGCGTGTTTTACTGATAAGAAAAAAGTATAATTGCGCTAACTTTCCTTTGTTCTGTGAATGGAACCCGAGAAGCACTGAGCAACGTTTTTGCTCATTGTAGATCTTGACACTCCCGTCTGACGAATCAATTAAATATTGCCTTGGTTTCCCTTTAACAATTTTGTTGCTATCTGCTTTTTAAAGGACACACTTTGACAGGGTGATCTTATGGCGTTGCACAAGATCATGATAGATTGTGGGCCGAGGAGCTTTTTTGTGCAAGTTCGTGACCCAAATCACGGAACTACATGAAATGTTCACGTATGGTATAAAAATATTATATAAATCATCCCTGAAACTCGTCAAGAATAAAACTTGCACATTTTTAAGTCTTTTTTAACATCTAATCTCGGAACGGCCTGCGATCACTTACCGAGGAAAGGTGCTCCAAACGCGGGGCCTATGTACTTAAAATAGTGAAGCAGCGGTCTCAATTAAGAAGCGGCCGATTCGCGAACGCGGAGCCGCGGAGTGTGTTTGGATCATCTCCGCGGCGAGGAGGATGCACATAGTGCCGTAGCGGACGTTTCCAGGCCCCGACCACGGGAGAACCACGGAGGAATATTGACTGCACCTTATAGGCTTCCATCTCAGTGAGAAATGGTCAGAAATGGTTGATGTTTATGTAGAAATTAATTGGTGTATGTGAACTTTACCTAATTTATCTATGGTTGTAACTTAGTGTTAGTCTCATTAACATTAAGAAGAGGTTGAAATGTTATGAACTGAAGTCCATGCAGACACAATGACTATGAGATGGGGTTTTTTGTAGCCTCTGCCCCTCCACTGGAACTTGAACTAACTTTCCATGGTAATAAATTAGAGTTTAAGTCTCACTGGCATTAAGAAGAGGTTGACATTTAATGAATTGAAGTCCATGCAGACGTAAGTACTATGAGATGTCTCTTTCTCTAGCTATTCTGCAGCCTCTGACCCTCCACTTGAACATGAAGTAACTTATCTATGGCAGTAAATTACAGTATAAGTCTCATTGACATTAAGAAGAGATTGACATTTTATGAATTGAAGTCCATGCAGACGTAAGTACTATGAGAATGTTTTTTTCCTGCAGCTTCTGCCCCTCCACACTTCAGAGCCTGTCCACACACAAGTGTTTTGTGTGGACAAGCACTGAAGACACTGTGCCATAATGAACACTAATTTGATCATTTATAGACTTGCCATCCCATCTACCTGGACATGCGTACATGTATAATTTCCTCATTGATATGTTGATATTGTCTTACATAATATAAAACATGAAAAGATGTAAAATACTCCCTGACACATTTTATCTTCTATTATTAGGAGGCAGCAGTGTATCCCGTGCTATCATGCAGAGTGCTATCGTCACTTCTGCAACAAAACAATTAATCGAGCTATAACAAGGTCTAGAAGGAAGAAAGG
Organism: Okamejei kenojei; assembly: GCA_035221665.1. Taxonomy (NCBI): domain Eukaryota; kingdom Metazoa; phylum Chordata; class Chondrichthyes; order Rajiformes; family Rajidae; genus Okamejei; species Okamejei kenojei. Next base: position 63,630 of record JAVHYY010000137.1, read on the forward strand.
TAATGATAGGACTCAAGCACCAATTATTTTTATTTACGGTCATATGATGTTACTTTGAAAAAAGAAAATATATATTTGAGGATGTTGAATTATTTTACTTTTCATTCCTTTTCTGTTTTACTTTTTACTCTTTCAATTGAGTTAAAGACGCTGAAAAGCCTGACACAGGTGAATCAACTCAAGAGGCAGTTCCTGATGGTGAAGCAGATGCGCCGGTCCCAAAGAGAATGCTTCGATCCATGACAAGTGATGGTCACCAAACATGGACATGAGGTGGAAAATTGTAGGTGAAGAATTGGACATTGACTGTGGGTGATCTGCCTCCAGCCCCATGCACCTTGCTAGAATTAACACACTGTTCACGCAAGAAGACAAACTGTGAGAAATCAAGTTGAGGGAAAGAAAGATGGTCATGTCAACAGCATGGTGTCCCATGTACAGATGTATGTAAGTGTGTTGACTACAGAAACTCAATTACTGCAAAAGACTTGGAATCTGATGAAGAATATACAGATGAAGATCAGATGTAATGTAACCAAATAAATTGGGGAAATACATGATTATATAAAGTTTTATTTTAATGTCGATCTTTTCACTGTTTATTTGGTCAAATTATTTAAACAATGAGTGAATTACTTATGATAATGGCGTGCTGGTGAATGACAGTGCGACAGTCCACCCTCCCATCCACACATACATACACACACACATACACTCACATCCATCCGTGCGCACACTTCTATACATGCACACACACATACATGCACTCATACATCCACGCATCTACACACACATCCGCACACACATCCATCTGCACGTAGACACACATGCACACATCCATCTACACATAGACATCCACGCACACACACATACATCAACACACACATCCACACATACATGCACACACACATCCATTCACACACACATACATCCACATATTTACATCCGCATACACACACACACACACACACACATAATAATCCACACACTTCCATCCGCACGCACACATACATGAACACGTACATTCACACAAACAGTCGCACGCATACATCTACACACACACAGACATATACACATCCATCAATTCACACATCCATCCATCCATACATACATCACACGTATATCCACACAACTACAGATACACGTTTGACAGGTACACACAGACACACACACAATATACAGATACTCAAACAATTCAACATTTTAGGGTTATTTTAGGTTAAAGGTAATAGCCCTCATTTGCAAAGACATCATGGGGGGGGGGGGGGTCCCTAACACAAATATAGGCTCATTGTAGCTTAAAATGAATACTCATCGAGTAACCATCAGAGCATTCGATTCTTGGTCAGGATGTGACATTTATATCAGAAATAAAACTTTACTCTTATAGGTCTGTCCCCCAACCTGGCACTGCCCCAGTCCCACTAAGGCCGTAACAACCACTTTCCCCACTATGGCAGTCACTGCGGTTCAGTAAACGGGGGATCCCAGAGGGTCTGCCCTGAACCTTTAATTAGGCAGGTTCATGAGCCCTTAAAACCTGGGACCACTGCAGCAGTCTCAATCATTTTCCTATTAAAGCGACTCGAAGATGCCTTTCAGGTCTATCCCCCAGCCTGGCACAGCCCCAGTCCCACTATGGCCGTGACCCCCACGCTACACGCTGGCAGTCAGTGGAGTTCAGTAATTGGAGGAACCCACAAGAACTGCCCTCGTCCATTAATTAGGGTGGTTCAGGAGCCAGACCTCTGCAGCAGGGATATATAATTACAGTCATATTTACGTCATATATATATTAAAGGTATAATAATATGTAGTTTAAATGGTCTGCAACACGGAAATAGGCTCCCCATGGTGTAATATGGGCATTGGACACTAGATGGCGGTTACTTTCACGATCTCATTTTCTAATTAGTTTAATTATTTAATGTGCAACTTTTGGCACTGACGAGTTATGACTTCCTTCTCAATTATATTTCATCTAAATATGCTTAGAATTTCATGTAGTTCCGAAATGTGGGTCACGAAAATTGATTTCTAGACACATTTTTCATGCTCGGCCCACAGCCTAAATGTTGGTCGAGTCCAGAACCAGGGGCCACAGTCTAAGAATAAAGTGGAGGCCATTTAAGACTGAGCTCAGAAAAAGCTTTTTCACACAGAGAGTTGTGAATTTGTGGAATTCCCTGCCGCAGAGGGCAGTGGAGGCCACATCACTGGATGTATCTAAGAGAGAGTTAGATAGAGCTCTTGGGGCTAGCTGAATCGAGGGATATTGGGAAAAGGCGGGCACGGGTTATTGATTGGGGACGATCAGCCATGATCACTATGAATGGCAGTGCTGGCTCGAAGGGCCGAATGGCCTCCTCCTGCATCTATTTTCTATCTTTCCATGTTTCTAAGCGTGGCCAGTCGTCCTCGACAGATTGCGCTAACTGTTCTGTGCTCACGCAAAATCTGGTCTCACGACTCAGCCGGTCTACCCACGGAGAACCAAGTGCCCGGCACTGATGTCGCCCAGTGAGTGGGTGTATCCTCCCCACTGGGATGTAAAATACCCAAGCGAAATGTGAGTTGCTGTTCCTCCAATTCGCGCTGGGCCGCACTCTGACCTTGGAGGAGGCCCGGGACAGACAGGTCTGATTGGAAATGGCAGGGGAATCGAAGTGCTGAGCATCCGGGAGATGAGGAAGTTAAGACGGACTGAGTGGGGATGTTCAGCGAAACAGCTGCCGAGCCTGCGGTTGGTCTCGCCGATGTAGAGACGTTGGCATCTGGACCAGCAGATACAGAAGATAAGGTTGGAGGAGGTACAAGTGAAGATCTGCCTCTCGCGGAAAGACCGTTTGGGTCATGGGATGGAATGGGGAGATAAAGGGACAGATGTTGCATCTCCTGCGGTTGCAGGGGAAAGTACCTGGGAAGGTGGTTTGGGTGGGAAGGGACGCGTTAACCAGGATGTTTTGGAGGGCACGATCTCTGCGGAAAGCATAAAGATGTGGAGATGTGTAGGTGTGGCCATTAGGGCGATCCTGTCAGTGGTGGCGAAAATTTGGAAGGATTATCTGCTGTATGCGACACATGATGGGGTGGAAGGTGAGGACAAGGAGGATTCTGTCTTGTGACCCGTGGTTGGTAGGTTAGGAAAGGGGAAAGTACACCGAGACCTGGGTCTCCTTGCACATCAGTCGCACAGCAAGTAAGCATGCAGGTACAACAGGCAGTGAAGAATTGGCATGTTGGCCTTCATAACGGGAGGAGTTGAGTGGAGGAGCAAATAGTTCCTTCTGCATTTGTACAGGGCCCTGGTGAGACCACACCTGGTGTATTGTGTGAAGATTGTGTCTCCTAATTTGAGGAAGTACATTCTTTCTATTGAGGGAGTGCAGTGAAGGTTCACGAGGTTACTCCCGGGATAGCGGGACAGTCATGTAATGAAAGATTCCAGCTACTGGCCTTGTATTCACTGGAAGGAAGAGATGGAATCATATAGAAACATGTACAGTAATTAAGGGATTGGACACGCTAGATGCAGGAAACGTGTTCCCGATGTTGGGGGGGATCAGAACCAGAGGCCACAGTTTAAGCATAAGGGGTAGGCCATTTCGAACTGAGGTGAGGAAAGTATTTTTTCACACAGCGAGTTGTGAATTTGCAGACTTAGATAGAGCTCTTAGGGCTAAAGGAATCAAGGGGGTATGGGGAGAAGGCAGGGACGCCCTTCAGCCATGATCACATTGAATGGCAGTACTGGCTGGAAGGGCCGAATGGCCTATTCATGCAATTATTGGATGTGTATTGATGTATCTCTGTTAAATATATTCAGTAAAATATCGCGATGATGCTGTTTGTTATAGGAGGTTAATGTCATCGACCTATCCCCAGTGTCACCCACTGATACCACTCACTGCAACGTCACCGTAGTATTCACAAAAGATCGTTAATTTTCCACATTACGACCAACGTAGTCCCAAAGTAACGGTGAAACGCTGTTTAGGTTGCCTCTGTTCGGGCTTTGACTGGATTCCTTCTCCGATCCCTCTCCTCCCCTCTCCCATCTGGCAAAATGTGCAGAAGTATGAAAACGCACACGGCCAGATCCGTACAATTTCTTCCAAGCTGTTGACAGACAACTGAACCATGCTACCGCAATTAGAAGGCAGTCCCCAGCTACTCTTTACCTCAATGGTGACCCTCGCCTACCTTTGAAGTCACGTTACTGCCTTTAGCTTGCACTAAACGTTATTGCCTCATGGTGAATCTGTACACTGTGGATGGCTCGAGTGTGTTTTCTTTTGGCTGACTTGTTATCACGCAACAAAAACATTTTACTGCACCTCGGTACACGTGACAATAAAGTAAACTCAACGGAAAGGAAATACCGGTATCATTTAGGTCAGACCGGACTGAACACGACAGATTAGTTTGAATGAGAACTGCAAATGAGGCCATCCAGTGGTGTTGGAATTGTCCTGCGTGATTGCAATGTTCTGTCTCACTCCCGAGAGAAGTCTGAGCATGGGGTTTCCCTCGATATAAAAACAGAGAAACATAGAAAATAGGTGCAGGAGTAGGCCATTCGGCCCTTCGAGCCTGCACCGCCATTCAATATGATCATGGCTGATCATTCAACTCAGTATCCTGTACCTGCCTTCTCTCCATACCCCCTGATCCCTTTAGCCAAACGGGCCACATTTAACTCCCTCTTAAAAATAGCCAATGAATTGCACCCAACTAAGTTATGTGGCAGAGAATTCCAGAGACTCACCACTCTCTGTGTGAAAAATATTTTCCTCATTTCGGTCCGAAAGGAATTCCCCCTTATCCTTAAACTGTGACCCCTTGTTCTGGAACTCCCCAACTACGGGAAAGATCGTCGTGCATCTAGCCTGCCCAACCACTTAAGAATTTTGTAAGTTTCTACAAGACCCCCCCCCCCCCCCCCACCTCAATCTTCTAAATTCTAGCGAATACAAGCTGAGTCCATCCATTCTTTCCTCATATGAAATTCCTGACATCCCAGGAATCAGTGTAGTGAACCTTCTCTGTACCCCCTCTATCGCAAGAATGTCTTTCCTCAGATTTGGAGACCAAAACTGTGCTCAATACTCCAGGTGTGGTCTCACCAAAACCGTGTACAACTGCAGTAGAACCTCCCTGCTCCTATACTCAAATCCTTTTGCTATGAATGCTAACATACCATCCGCTTTCTTCACTGCCTGCCGCACCTGCATGCCTACTTTCAATGACTGATGTACCATGACACCCAGGTCTCGTTACATCTCCCATATCGGCCACCATTCAGATAATAGTTTACCCTCCTGTTTTTCCCACCAAAGTGGATAACCTCACATCTATCCACATTATACTGCATCTGCCATGCATTTGCCCACTCACCCGGCCTTTGCAAGTCACCTTGCAGCCTTCTAGCATCCTCCTCACTACTAACATTACCCCAGCTTCGTGTCATCCGCAAACTTGGAGATGTTGCATTCAATTCCCTTGTCCAAATCATTAATATATATTATAAATAGCTCGGGTCCCAGCACTGAGCCTTGCGGTACCCCACTAGTCACTGCCTGTTATTCTGAAAAGGACCCGTTTACTCCTATCCTTTGCTTCCTGCCTCCCAACCAGTTCTCAATCCACATCAATACTGAACCCGCAATACCGTATGCTTTAAGTTTGTATACGAATCTCTTATGTGGGACCTTGTCTAAAGCCTTCTGGTAGTCCAGATATAACATATCCGCTGGTCTCCCTTATCCACTCAACCAGTTACATCCTCGAAAAAATATGTGAGATTCGTCAGACATAATTTACCTTTTATAATCCGTGCTGTCTTAGTCCAATGATTTCAACACTTTCCAAATGTGCTGCTATCCCACATTTAATAACTGAATCCGATGTTAGACTAACTGGTCTGTAATTCACAGTTTTCTCTCTCCTTCCTTTTTAAAAAAAAAAGTGGGGTTACATTAGCTACCGTCCAATCCTCAGGAACAACTCCAGAATCTAAAGAGTTTTGAAAAAATGATCACTAATGCATCCACTATGTCTGTGGCTACTTCCTTGAGTACTCAGGGATGCAGCCTATCTGGCATTGGGGATTTGTCGGCCCTTTAATCCATTCAATTTACCTAACACAACTTCCCGGCTAACCTGGATTTCACTCAGTTCCTCCATCTTATTTGACCCCCGATCCCCTGCTATTTCCGGCAGATTATTTATGTCTACCTTAGTGAAAACAGAACCAAAGTAGTTATTCAATTGGTCTGCCATGTCCTTGTTCCCCATGATCATTTCACCTGTTTCTGACTGCAAGGGACCTACATATGTTTTAACTAATCTTTTTCTCTTCACATATTTATGAAAACATTTGCAGCAGTTTTTATGGTCTCTGCCAGTTTTCTTTCATAATCTATTGTCCCTTTGCTAATTAAGCCCGTTGTTCTCCTCTGCTGGACTCTGACTTTCTCCCAGTCCTCTGGTAGGTTGCTTTTTCTGGCTAATTTGTATGCTTCGTCTTTTGTTTTGATACTATCCCTGATTTCCTTTGTTATCCACTGATGCACTACCTTCGCTGATTTATTATTTTGGCAAACTGGAATTAACTAGTGTTGTAGTTCATCTACGCAGTCTTTAAATGCCTTCCATTGCACATCCACTGTCAACCCTTTAAGAATCAATTGCCAGTCTATCTTGGCCAATTCACGTCTCATACCTTCAAAGTTCCTTTTTTTTAAGTTCAGAACCCTTGTTTCTGAATTAATTATGTCACTCTCCATCCTAATGAAGAACTCAACCATATTATGGTCACTCTTGCCCAAGGGGCCACGCACAACACCACTGCTAACTAACCCTTCATCATTACTCAATACCCAGTCTAGAATAGCCTACTCTCTCGTTGGTTCCTCTACATGTTGGTTTAATAAAACCATCTGGCATACATTCCAAGAAATCCTCTCCCTGAGCACCCCCTCAGATATATAGAAGTTTATGGTGAATCAAACTCATATTTTCCTTCACAAGCTAAGGCGATGACGTAACCTGTTTGTTCCATCAACTGTAACCAACAGCAATAATTGGGATTACTGCCGTACCTTTGGAGATCTGTTTGCTCTATAAGTACGGACACATGACAATATCATCACCTCAGAGATAATAACGGATCTGCGGCTTCCAAATCAGCACGAGTCACTGGTGCTGACAGAAATGGGGAAACCGGTAATATTGAGGATCCGAGAGGTTTATTATCCTGTTATTGGAGCAATTGGCGTTCCAGGTGAGGCACAATCCCAATAGAATCGATCCGTGTGATCCGCGTCTTGATATAGTTTTGTTTCTCGCTGTTTGTTTTGCTCTTTCTGCGCACGCCCTCAGCTGCCCAAATGCAGAATAAGCAAAGCGCAATTACTTTGGCGAGCGACACTGCAGCTTGACGAATTATGTCCAAAAGTTGCCTTTGTTGCGCGTAATCTGAATGAGTTTAGATAATTTAGCTATGAATAGACCAAGAATCAAAGCAATCCGCTTTAGAATTTTGTAAATGCAAAACGTAGCAAATGCAGACTGATGCGAAACGCAAGATCGTGCAGGGTTGGAGAGAAAGTTGAATTTAGATTAAATACCACTCCCGTTACCTCTTGAGGATTGGCGTTTATTTGTGGCTGAAATTATGCACATTGCGGTATTCCACCTAATTCGGTTTTTGTTCAGTTTAGGTTTTGGTTAATAGCGACAAATTATTGTTCAAATATACAATTAGTTTTCATATCATCTGCAAATCCAAACATTTGCCGATGAAGTCGAAAGTGATCGCGAATTACACACTGTGCAAATAGTGCACATGAATGCGAGGTTAGCATGGAATATGATACGCATTTGACGACACTGAGCCACTACTCGCTGGTGTTTAGAAGGATGAGGGGTGACCTCATAGAAACTTATCGAAAGTGAAAGATCTGGAACAGTGGATATGAAGAGGATATTTCCAGCAGTGAGAGTCAGGAACCAGTGGAAACAGCCTCAGAATTAAAGGACTTTCGTTTAGGATGGAGATGAGGAGGAATGTCTCCAGTCAGAGACTAGCGAATCAGTGGATTTCATTGCCAGAGACAGCTGTGGAAACCGTCAAAGGGTTTTTTTTAAGGCAGAGACAGTAAGATTATTGATTACTGCTGGTGACAGGGGTATGAGGAAAAGTCAGAAGAATGCGGTTACGGGCGAGAGATAGATCAGCCATGATACACCCGATGGGCCGAATGGGCTAATTCTGCTCCAATCTCTTCTGAACTTATGAATTGAAACCTCTGCCGGTGAGTTCCAACATCTCCCGTTCAATATACGTCTGTCCAGATGAATAATGAAGTTTACCCATGTATATAAACCTCTGTCATGTATCAAAGCTCCCCCAACGAATACGATCCACGTGCGGTGAGTACCAACCTCACCCGGTGAATACTAATCTCTCCCGGTGAATACCAATCTCACACGTGAATACCAACATTTCCCTGTACTCCAGGATTTGTGTATTTTTCCAGGTGAATGGCAGCCTCTCGATGAATACCGACATCTTCGATGAATGCCAACCTCTCTGGCGAATGTCAATCTCTCCCGGTGAATGCTAATCTCTCCCGGTGAGAACCAATCACTGCCGTTGAAAACCAACATCTCCAAACGAATGCTCGTGTCTCCCAAAATCACAGATCATACCCGAAATACTGAGCAGTTCTGACGGGTTGTCCCTTCTAGAAGCAATAATATTTAGCTCCACAAATGCTTCTCATCTGTAGGTCATTTTTGAATAAATAGGAACAATGCTCACATATGAGTCCATTTCCTAATTCACACCGATGACCCATGCTGATTTCCACTAAAGTCACCCTGTCTGTTCCCTCCCACGACTCACCGTTCACCTCCTTAGATCAGTGAATCGATATCAAGGGGAGGCCACATTACCTGGATCTGATGCTTTACCTTCGTGTCGAATCAGTACTTGCATTGGTTTCTCTCTTTTATAGTTAACCTGCTGGCGATTGTGGTTCTGTCCCGAGGGAAGTGCGGTCTCTCCAAATGTATCACTCGCTACCTGGTGGCAATGGCAGCGGCCGATCTCCTGGTCGTTATCTCTGTTCCTTTACTGAGGTGGGTTGGTCAAAAGCAGTTTCCGCAATCATTCCTGAACATTACACCCGTGTGCAGTCTCAACGTCGTCTTACGTTCGACATCCACGCATGTTTCTGTCTGGCTGACAGTTGCCTTCACCTTTGACCGGTTTGTGGCCATTTGTTGTCAGAAACTGAAAACGAAATATTGCACCGAGAGAACGGCTGACGTGGTTATCGGGACAGTGAGTGTGGTGAGCTGTTTAGTCTCTATCCCCTGGTACTTTATTTACAAACCAGGGAAGATTATTGATGGTGTCCCGTGGTTTTGTTACGTCACGCGGGAGTTCTTACATTCCGTCGCTTGGGGCGCATTTGACGTAATTGACCGTATTTTAACTCCGTGCATCCCGATTTTCCTGATTTTGCTCCTCAATGCTCTGACGACCGGGCGTATTTTAGCGACCAGTAGAGTCCGCAGGGGGCTCCGGGGCAGCAGCAACGGAGGGAATGGCACGGACCAGGAAATGGAAAACCGCAAAAAATCGGTCGTTTTACTTTTCAGTATAACGGGCAGTTTTATATTGTTGTGGATAACACAGTTTGTGTACATGATTTACAGAAGGATCGCAAACGTTCAGCGTTATACCTCTTACTCTGATCCCAACCTAATCACAGAGCAAATATCATTTATGTTGCAAGTTCTCAGTTCCTGCACCAACACGTGTATTTATGTCCTGACACAGTCCCAGTTCAGAGAGGAGCTGAAGAAAGCGGTGAAATATCCACTGTATGCAATTGTCAAAATAATAAAACCATAGTAAGCTCAGGATTCGGAAAGGAGCGCTGTGTGCGGTTTTGCAACCCGTGACGCTCTTCGTGGGATTAAAGGTGTATTTTTCTTCGGGAACAGGCTCACGTGAAACAATCGCAATTCGTAATGAGTAATTATTTACCATTGCTGATCACATCTGTTGATAATCGAATTGCACTTCAGTCTTTAGATCAGTTTTAGTTTAGTTTCGAGATACCTCGCGGAAACAGGCCCTTCAGCCCACCGAGGCCGCGCCGACCAGCGATCGCCGCATACTGACACTATTCTATACACATATGGGACAATTTTACATTGATACAAAGCCAATTAACCGACAAACCTATACGTCTTTGTAGTGTGGGAGGAAACAGAAGCAGGCACGGGGAGAACGTGCAAACTCCGTACGGACAAGCATCAGTAGTCAGGATCGAACCCAGGTCTCTGGCGCTGTGAGGCAGCAGCTCTACCGCTACTCTACCATGACGCCCAACAGGAGAAAAATGTCCTTGATAACATGTAGTTTCCAACTGGGTTAAAATGGATTTTCCTTTGTCGACTATTCTCGTTGGTTACGTTTTATTTAGGTTGGCATATCCTCATTTTCGATTCATAGCATGATTACGGTTAATATTTAAGAATTATAAATGACATCCAGGCATGGACGCGGGGAACAGCCCTCTTTGATGGCTGTAAACTTTGTTGTGAATATACGACTACGACTGCACTGAGGAGCAGTTTCAGGACAAGGGACACGTGATAATGAAACGGGGGATTAAACATCAGGTAGCTGGGCAACTTGCGGAATCTACAAGCGAACGTCTGTCTGACCCTGCTGACGCTCTCCCTTTCTATGCCCCATTATCACTGTAGTGGCGGTTTCTTACAACTTCTCAAAGTTCAACCTTCGATTGCCACTAATTTGTCGGGGATAATTAAAAAAGCAGTCTCACGCACTCCGCGACCTATTTGAAGCAGCAAAGATGAATCTACCAGAAGTAGTCTCTTGATTAATAGCGTCTTTATTGTTGTATTACAAAACAATGAATTAACTCATAACCTTCCGTTCTTAATCGTCGTTCCATTCATGTCACATAAATGATAAACATTTCTTCTTGTAAAAGTATATCGTCTAACAACATATATATGTCCTAAATTATGCTCGTGTTCATGGTAGAACACTGTTTCATCCCATGGCCCGGCATCAAACTAAAACTAATCACCTGAGAGTCTGCGCCAGAATCCTCTAGCCAAAAATCCTACGTTTAAAATCCCACGTACATTAACACAGGCAGATAATAACTAAAGGTAACTAGACATGACATGATAATTAAGGGACAGAAGTTTAGGGGTAACGTGAGGGGGAACTTCTTTACTCAGAGGGTGGTGGCTGTGTGGAATGAGCTTCCAGCAGAAGTGGTGGAGGCAGGATCGTTTAACTGAGTGGATATAATGGACGAGGGCAAATTACTAATCTTCTATAATAAACTATTCTTCCGACTACTAATCAAACTCTTCTTATGTCTCTTCCCGGTTACACTTTTTTTTCAAAGACTTTTGCGTTCCAAGAACAATCGTACCCTATGCCGGGGATCTTTTGCCACCTTATGCTTCGTTCTACTCTGCATCAAACGGCAAAAAAGGGGTACAAAACTGGACTGGGGGCAAATTTTACTAGAGTGCGAAAGCAAGGACAGCTTCGATCGTGCATCAGGAGTGCTCAGCTGTGTCTTCTATTCTTGGGGGAGAGCAACCCAAATTCAGATCATGTGAAGATCCAGACGGAAAAGCAGACAACACTGGTGTCCAGATGATTAAAGTGAACAAGCAAAACTGTCTGATCAAAGGGCAGAAGGACCAGGCGAAAGCAGAAGCTCTTGCAAACCAATGTCCAACACGGTTACACAGCAATGGGAAGATATGGATCCTTCATCATTTCCATTCAAGCTACCGCCCAGCCGTAGAGTGCTGATATTCCTGCTTAAAATTGAGCAAGTTGAAGGTGCCTCAAGAAGTTATTGCTCAACATCAAAAACAACAACGACCAGATAGAGACAGCATTCAGGCCTCCAGATCGCGGCCCAGAAGAACTGGCTCAGTTTTGCAGTTCATTTTCCAACAATCGCTTGACTCAGGGGATGTTCCGCTGGATTGGAGGAAGCCTAACACCACTCTTCTCTTTAAGAAGGGTTCAACCACCAACCCAGCAAATTATCGTCCAGTTTCATTAACAAGTACTTGCTGCAAACTGCTGGAGCATTTAATTGGTAGTAATCTGATGCGACAAGTGAGCAGACATAACATTCTTGCTGACAACCAACATGCATGTAGGCGGCATAGATCATGTGAGTCTCAGCTTATCCAGACGACAGATGACCTGGCCAAGCACCTTGATGTTATCGTCATCACGGATTTAGTAGTGTTGGACTGTTCTAAAGCATTTGATGTCATCCCACACCAGAGACTGCTTCGGAAGCTTGAGTTCTATGGTATTCGTTTCAACACGAAACGATGGATTTCCAGTTTCCTGGGAATTGAGTTGTGGCTGCGTGTGTGAGTCTGTGTGTGTGATTGAGTGTATGTGTGTGTGAGTATGTGTGCGCACTCTGCTTGGAGCGCTGTGAGGTTGGACTTGCTGCCTGCACTCTGCTTGGAGGTGCTGTGAGGTTGGACTTGCTGCTGCATGAGGATGACTTGCTGCTTGGAGTGTTGTGCCCTCTGCTTGGGGCGCTGTGACGTTGGACATGCTGCCCTGCCCTTTGTTGGAGTGCTGGGTATTGGATTGCAGGCCGGCACTGAATGATTACTTTTCAGGTAAGTTCTCAGATTTTATTTGTTAAAATTTTTAACCCTCAATCTCTCGGTATTAAAATTGTTTTTTTTTTAATCAACAGCAAAGAGTCATCAAGAGGCAGTGAGCAGGAGAACACCACAAGAGACACAACAAAAATAACTTAATAAATTTCATTTTTATCATTTAAATAATTGTTATATTTTAAGACTCATTCACAATTTAAACTTTAATAAATCCTTTTTCCACTTGCCATGCATGCGTGTTCTTCGTCACAATGGGAACCCAATAGATAGGAATGGCTGCGCTGTCGGAGAGCCACTAAGAGTGCATGGGGAGTTTGAGGAGAGATGGACTGAATGCGTGGGGGAGGAATGGCAAGGAGCAGAGTGGAGGGGTTGAAGGGAGGAGGGGTGATTGAGTGAACAGCCACCACACCAGCCATGAGTTACTGGACTGCCAGCCCACCAACCATGAGTTGGTGAACTGTCAGCCCACCAGCTGTAAGTGACTGAAGTGCCAGCCCACCAGCCATGAATTAGTGAAGAGCCACCCCACCAGCCATAACTCACTGAACTGCAAGTCCAAGAATCCATTCAGTCCACAACGTCTATACTAGCCCACTGGAAACCAGTCCCTTCAGCGCACAACACCCATATTAGGGCTCCAGAGATCCACGCAAGGATAGACTTTCCTCCTTCAGTTTGTCCATCTATCATCTTTACTGAGTGGCTCATTATATCCAAAAACTTTTATTCCTCTCTGGACATTTCTTCCGATACCTTACCGGTACTTTCACTGAAGTGATGATTGTATTGCTTGATCAATAGCTCTCCTAATTGAACAGTAGATGTTTGATTAACGGCAGCAGCATGGAGGTCCTGCTTTCATCGTTCCATCTCAAGGAGCCATAGATAACCCATCCGAGTAGGGTTTTCACAGCAAACGGTCCATCCCCTTGGCTCCTCACAGTCTCTATAGGTTCCAATGCCTTCAAAGCATTCGTTCCGATAAGTAGGTCGAAACCCAGAATTTATTTTAGGTATCCCGACATCATTCAAGTAAGGTCATTGTTTCAAGTCCTCATTTCTGGGTAAATTTTAATGGCAAACAGGCATGGTCCCATGAGTAAACACCACAGATATAGGTATACAATTATCTTCATTCAGACTGGATAATTCCGTACTTTTAATGTGATGACTAACGCACTCTTTCTCTTGATTCATGGTACGCAATAGAATTTTAAACGTTTCACCTGTAATGTCCAGCTTTCTGTACAAAAGGTAGCCGAACTTCCGAGATCCAAAATTGAATATATTCGCAACACTGCATTCGTCTTGCTATTCCTTGCCTGTACTGGTAAGATAGAGAATATACAGATTTCTACCCCGGCCCCAATATGGGCAGTTAACTGAGGTGAGGTGACAGCATCACTCGCAGCTGGCTTCACCTTCAGTTCTATTTGCTCCGGCTTCTTCTGCTCAGTGTGAAGTGCTTCAGGATGATCTTGCTTGCATTTATCACATGTTATAGGACTCCTACAGTCTTTAACCATGTGTCCTTTCTTCAAACATCAAAAATAGATGCCCGTTTCCTTTAAGAAATCCATCTTTTCTTTATATTCCTTTTTGAGTTTTCAACACCACCTAATGGTGGGACCAACTTCGGTACATAACAAGCTGAACCAACTTGGCTTAACAGTAGATGTATGTATTTCATTTTTACCTTTTGTTTCTGCAGTTATTACAGCAGTAACAAAACTACTTCCCTTAGGTCCTGGACTTCCTTTTCTTTTAGTAAAGGTAGAACCTTTGACGTTGGCTGGTTTAGGATCTTGAATATCCACATGGCCCAGACTTGACATGCACCCTTGGCTATGAAATTCACCGGATCAGGAAACATGGCTTCTCGATGTTCACCTTCCTGTATCTGGCCTGCCTTATCTTTCCACTTTTCTCTAAGTCTGAAGGGCAGTTTAAGAATAGTAGCCTCAGCCTCTCTCTTCGTCCGTTCCAACTGTTCTTCCTGTGCTTCAATCTCATGCTTTCTCGCCAAGGCGGCAGCTTGTAGCACAAGAGTAGCCATAGTTGCTTTAGCTTCCATCAGAGACCCTTGTGGATGACCTGGATACAGAACCAGATTTTGGCCTAGATCTTCGCGTTGAGACGTTTGAGATACTATAATGTGGTGTTATGTTTTATTCAATGTGGGTACCTTGTTGCATAGCTTCTCCCAACGTAGAGCGCTTTCGTGCCATGATTTCTGATGACCACTTCTCCGCCTCTTCCATGAAACCGAGGAAATGCTTTGCTCTCTTCTGATACCACTGGACATGCGATTTACGTTCTGTCACAGACAGTTGTAGACTCAATATCGAGTTTTGTTTTTCTCCAACTTCACGGTAGAGGTTGAGTAATTGTTCCAGATTGGTGTGTAATGCGCTCGCATTTCCCTCGGAGTTCATTAATTCCCTCTGGTGTTCAACGGACTTAATAGTCTTTTTCCACAACTTCTCTCTGTCCTTCTGGTAATTTTCCGGGTAGGCCAGTTCCCACTTCTCAGTTCGCTTGGCCTCTCTCCTCTCCCTTCTCCACATAGCTCTACCATCTGGATCTTTTTCACACACATGTGACTCTTCTCGGCATGGCTTAACAGTCGAGGATTCCATGGCTCTCGTTGGTAGCGCTTCTTCGATGACTTACCTGCTTCTTCTAGTTCCATGAATTAAACAGGTATTTGACAGTCTGCCAAATGCTCTGGATCAGTGAAGTTTCCAATCTTCAGATGTCGAGTGACTGTGTCGATTAACCTACCGGCAGGTCGGCTCTAAAACCGGTCAAGCTACAATCTCCGGCAGAGACATAGCTGCTTCAGTTCCTCTTCTACGGAACCAGTCTTCAGTTCCACTTATACGGAACCAGTCTTCAGGAAGTAATCTCACAATTCAGCCGAATAGATCCAGCCCAATGTTCTGTCCCTCTTCTATGGGACCAATCTTCTACCTCCTGGCAATAAAAAAAAGTTTTTGACTCTAATGTAGCGACAGATTTTATACCGTTTCATGGATTTAGTCCTCATATTCACTTTAATGGATGACCGAAGATGAGAAGGTAATCTGTACGCACTCACGAGCTCTCCACGAGATATTCAATGCTGTCGACAAATAAGTCTTCCAAAAACACTCTTGATTAATATTTACTGTAGTAGTACAAACAGCAAGATAATCATAAAGACTTCCTTCTTCTTGCAAAAGTACATCTCAATCATACTTGCCGTCATGCTCGTGCAGGGTCAAAAAGTATGTCGCTTCCCCCATCTTCTTCGATCTAAACTAAACTAAACTCCTTGGGAGTCTGCGCGAGAATCCCAGCCGCAAACATGCCTCAGACTACTTATAAATCCCACCTGCATAATTACAGGCAGGTAACATTTAAAAGTAAATGTTATAATTATGACATACTGAGTTAAGATAAATGGCTACTGCAGGGACAATGAAGACATGAGAGAGGATCTGGCCAAGGTCGACTGGAAAAGGATCACATCAGAAATTACGGTGGAACAGCAATGACTGGCATTTCCGGGTATAATCCAGAAGATGCAGGATCATTTCATTCCAAAGAGGAAGAAATATTCTAAGGGGAGTAAGAGGCAACCGAGGCTGTCAAGGGAAGTTGGGCATTGAATGAAACTTAAAGAAAATGTGTAGCATATAGCAAAGAGTAGCGAGAAGCCAGAGGATTGGGAGACTTTAAAAGGACAACAGAAGGTAACAAAAGGGGCAATCTCGGCGTGAAAAGATGAAGTATGTGGGTTGGCTGGCCAAGATTATAAAGAAGGAGTGTAAAAGCCTATTTACGTATGTTAAGATAAAAAGATTAGTAAAGACAAATGTGGGTCCCTTGCAGGCAGAAACAGGTGAAAAAATTATGGGGAACCAGGAAATTGCAAAAGAGTTGAACAGGTATTTTGTTTGTGTCTTCCTTATAGCCGTGGTGGCTTTAGAAATCGTGGACGCATTGGTGATAATTTTCCAATGTTCTATACATTCAGGATCAATTCCTGTGTATGTGAGGGTAGCTAATGTTATCCCACTTTTCAAGAAAGGAGCGAGAGAGACAACGGGAATTATAAACTAGTTAGCTTGATATCGGTGGTCGGGAAGATGTTGGCGTCAATTATGAAAGGAATAATAACGGTGCATTGGGATTGCAGTAAAGGGATTGGTCCAAATCAGCATGGATTTGTCAAGGGGAAACCCTGCTGGGCATCTTATGGAATTTTTTGAGGATGTGACAAGTAAAATGGATCAAGGAGAGCCAGTGGATGTAGCGTACCTGGACTTTCAGAAAGTCTTTGATATGTCCCACACAGGAGATTAGTGGGTAAAATTAGAGCACATGATATTGGAGGTAGGATATTGACATGGATAGAGAGTTGGTTGACAGACAGGAAACAAAGGGTAGGAATACACCGGTCCCTGTCAGATTGGCATGCAGTGACTAGTGGAGAACAACAAGGCTCGGTGCTGGGGCAGCAACTATTTACAATATATATTAATGATTAAAATGATGGGATTAAAAGTAACTGGCAAATTTTCAGAAGACACAAAGATGGGGTGGCAGTGTGAACTGCGAAGAGGTTGCTAGGAGGTTGCAGGGAGGTCCATATTCAGGGCTTCTGCAGCTAAGCTAAAAAATATGCCAATGCCGTGACTGTCTTTATCTGCAAGTGCGTGGAAGAGTGTGTGTCGACGAAGTTAATCCGAGTGTTCGCCAACGGAAATCGATGCGGTACAAGAAAGCCCGCTATGATCTCCGCAAAGCCATCAAGGTTCCCCAGAGAGATAACCGGGACAAACGCGCGTCCCAGTATAATCACTTGGACGCACGAAGGATGTGGCAAGGTCTGAATAAGATTACTGGCTGCTATGCAAGATCAGGTACCATCATTGGTGAAACTGCGACCCTGCCCGATAAACTGATTGCTTTCTGTGTTCGCTGCTAGCAGAAAACCAACAGGGCAGTAAAGCCTGGCCCTTCAGACTTAAGTGTGTTCAACCCCAGGGTGCCTGCAGCAGAGGTTAACATAGAAACAAAGAAAAAAGGTGCAGGAGGAGGCCACCGGCCCGTCCAGGCTGCACCGCCATTCATTGTGATCATGGCTGATCTTTTCAATTCAGTAACCACTACCTGCCTTCTCCCCATATCCCTTGATTCCCTTAGCCCGTCGAGCGCTATCTAATCTATTTTAAATTCTTCCAGTGAGTTGGCATCTACTACCTTCTGTGGCAGAGAATTCCACAAATTCACAACTCTCTGAGTTAATTTTTTTTTTCTAATCTCAGTTTTAATTCACCTCCCCTTTATTCTTAGACTGTGACCGCTGGTTCTGGACTCTCCCAACATTGGGAACATCACAATGATAGAAGTGGGCAGTGCGGGTTTAAATACATATCAGGTGGAGGCTGTGTAAAGGAGTTCTCCTGTTGCGCTGAGATTTGCAACGGTACAGAAGAGCATTTCGTCGTGAAGTCGCGTTCCAGTGGGAGACATAAGGATGTGCAACTGAGCTGTTTACGGCATCTACGTGGTATGTCAGGCCACGAATGCGTCTTTGTTCATGATGATTGGATTGAGCCCTACGGCCTCGCGGGGCTGGTCACACTTTGATCGCCGGATACGTATGGAGTTGTGCGGAGCTGGTCCCGACATCGCACGGGGCTCCGAAAAACTGACCGTGTTCAAATTCTGCACGGCAACGGCCTGTCGGCCCGCAGCCGCCTCAACGCCCTACGCAGCGTCTTGATGCCGTGCCTCCGTGTCCCTCTGTGTGCCTCCGTGTCCCTCTCTGTGTGTGCCTCTGTGTGCCACTGTAAACCTCTCTGTGTGTGCCTCCGTGTCCCTCTCTGTGTGCCTCCGTGAACCTCTCTGTATGTCTCCGTGTCCTTCTCTGTGTGCCTCCGTGAACCTAACTGTGTACCCCTCTCTGTTTGCCTCCGTGTCCCTCTCTTTGTGTGCCTCTGTGTGCCACTGTAAACCTCTCTGTGTGTGCCTCCGTGTCCCTCTCTGTGTGCCTCCGTGTCCCTATCTGTGTGCCTCCGTGAACCTCTCTGTGTGCCTCCGTGAACCTAACTGTGTACCTCTCTCTGTTTGCCTCCGTGTCCCTCTCTGTGTGCCTCTCTGTGTTCACTACAAACATTTCGGAACCATATAACCATATAATAACCATATAACCATATAACAATGACAGCACGGAAACAGGCCCTCTCGGCCCTTCCAGTCCGTGCCGTCCATTTGTTTTCCCCTAGTCCCATCTACCCGTACTCAGACCATACCCCTCCATTCCCTTCACGTCATATACCTATCCACTTTACTCTTAAATGTTAAAATCGATCCTGCTTCCACCACTTCTGCTGGAAGCTCATTACACACAGCCACCGCCCTCTGAGTAAAGAAGTTCCCCCTCACGTTACCCCGAAACTTCTGTCCCTTAATTCTCATGTCATGCCCTCTTGTTTGAATCTTCCCTACCCTCAATGGGAAAAACGTATCCACGTTAACTCTGTATATCCCTTTCATCATTTTAAAGACCTCAATCAAGTCCCCCCTTAACCTTCTGCGCTCCAAAGAATAAAGACCTAACTTGTTCAACCTTTCTCTGTAACATAGTTGCTGGAACCCTGGCAACATTCTAGTAAATCTCCTCTGTACTCTCTCTATTTTCTTAACATATAACATATAACCATATAACAATTACAGCACGGAAACAGGCCCTCTCGGCCCTTCCAGTCCGTGCCGACCATTTCTTTTCCCCTAGTCCCATCTACCTGCACTCAGACCATACCCCTCCATTCCCTTCACGTCCATATACCATATATGTTGACATCCTTCCTATAACTAGGCGACCAAAATTGTACACCATACTCCAGAATTGGTCTTACCAATGCCTTGTACAATTTTAACATTACTTCCCTACTCCTATATTCAATGCTCTGATTTATAAAGGCCAGCACACCAAAGGCTTTCTTTACCACCCTATCTACATGCGATTCCACCTTCAGGGAACTATGCACAGTTATTCCTAGATCCCTCTGTTCCACAGCATTCCTCAATTCTCTACCATTTACCATGTAACCCCGCACGATGTCGCGCACAAATATATACCCCTCCGCGCTTCTAAGTGGGACCGGCCCTGCACGGCCATACGATGCCCGTACACCTCAACGCGACCACGAGGTCGCGTAATTTGCTGGCCAAGGACACGTAGGTGGGACAGGCCCTTTACTTTATTAAATAATTGAGTCAGTCACTGGATACAGCGATAGAAATCCTCGGGTAGAAAGCGACGGTGGCTACAATATCATCATTGGTATCTCTATTTCACACCACACTGATTTGAAGCGTTACTTTACTAAATAATGGAGTCAGTCACTGAATACAGCGATAAACGTTGGCAGTGATTCACAGGCGTCGGGTAGACGTCCAGAATAACAGGGTGTGTCACTATCCGAAACTGCGCACGATACCAACAAGGTTAACTGACAATACGTCATTGATGATCAACAAAATTTGCTTGAAAATTAGTCCCTACTTGAAACTAATCTATATTGGAAATGAATGAATTGAAACGACACAGACTGTGACCTCGATTAGATTTAATATCAGAATAGTGAGGTCGATTCCAGTGAAGGTGCAGAAACATAGACACATAGAAACATAGAAATTAGGTGCAGGAGTAGGCCATTCAGCCCTTCCAGCCTGCACCGCCATTCAATATGATCATGGCTGACCATCCAACTCAGTATCCCGTACCTGCCTTCTCTCCATACCCTCTGATCCCCTTAGCCACAAGGGCCACATCCAACTCACTCTTAAATATAGCCAATGAACTGGCCTCGACTACCCTCTGTGGCAGAGAGTTCCAGAGACTCACCACTCTCTGTGTGAAAAAAGTCTTTCTCATCTCGGTCTTAAAGGATTTCCCCCTTATCCTTAAGCTGTGACCCCTTGTCCTGGACTTCCCCAACATCGGGAACAATCTTCCTGCATCTAGCCTGTCCAACCCCTTAAGAATTTTGTAAGTTTCTATAAGATCCACTCTCAATCTCCTAAATTCCAGAGAGTATAAACCGAGTCTATCCAGTCTTTCTTCATAAGACAGTCCTGACATCCCAGGAATCAGTCTGGTGAACCTTCTCTGCACTCCCTCTATGGCAATAATGTCCTTCCTCAGATTTGGAGACCAAAACTGTATGCAATACTCCAGGTGTGGTCTCACCAAGACCCTGTACAACTGAAGTAGAACCTCCCTGCTCCTGTACTCAAATCCTTTTGCTATGAATGCTAACATACCATTCGCTTTTTTCACTACCTGCTGATCCTGCATGCCTACTTTCAATGACTGGTGTACCATGACACCCAGGTCTCGCTGCATCTCCCCTTTTCCTAATCGGCCACCATTTAAATAATAGTCTGCTTTCCTGTTTTTGC
Source organism: Okamejei kenojei (assembly GCA_035221665.1). Classification (NCBI taxonomy): domain Eukaryota; kingdom Metazoa; phylum Chordata; class Chondrichthyes; order Rajiformes; family Rajidae; genus Okamejei; species Okamejei kenojei. The sequence goes on from JAVHYY010000137.1 coordinate 84,828, forward strand.
CACCAAAGTGGATAACCTCACATTTATCCACATTATACTGCATCTGCCAAACATTAGCCCACTCACCCAGCCTATCCAAGTCACCTTGCAGTCTCCTAGCATCCTTCTCACAGCTAACACTGCCCCCCAGCTTAGTGTCATCCGCAAACTTGGAGATATTGCCTTCAATTCCCTCATCCAGATCATTAATATATATTGTAAATAGCTGGGGTCCCAGCACTGAGCCCTGCGGTACCGCACTAGTCACTGCCTGCCATTGTGAAAAGGACCCGTTTACTCCTACTCTTTGCTTCCCGTTTGCCAGCCAGTTCTCTATCCACATCAATACTGAACCCCTAATACCGTATGCTTTAAGTTTGTATACTAATCTCTTATGTGGGACCTTGTCGAAAGCCTTCTGGAAGTCCAGATATACCACATCCACTGGTTCTCCCTTATCCACGCTACTAGTTACATCCTCGAAAAATTCCACAAGATTCGTCAGACATGATTTACCTTTCGTAAATCCATGCTGACTTTGTCCAATGATTTCACCACTTTCCAAATGTGCTGCTATCCCATCTTTAATAACTGACTCTAGCAGTTTCCCCACTACCGATGTTAGACTAACTGGTCTGTAATTCCCCGTTTTCTCTCTCCCTCCCATCTTATAAAGAGGGGTTACATTTGCTACCCGCCAATCCTCAGGAACTACTCCAGAATCTAAAGAGTTTTGAAAGATTATCACTAATGCAACCACTATTTCCTGAGCTACTTCCTTAAGTACTCTGGGATGCAGCCTATCTGGCCCTGGGGATTTATCGGCCTTTAATCTATTCAATTTACCCAACACCACTTCCCGACTGACCTGGATTTCACTCAATTCCTCCTTTGACCCACAGTCCCCTGCTATTTCCGGCAGATTATTTATGTCTTCCTTAGTGAAGACGGAACCAAAGTAGTTATTCAATTGGTCCGCCATATCCTTCTTTCCCATGATCAACTCACCTGTTTCTGACTGCAAGGGACCTACATTTGTTTTAACTAACCTCTTTCTCTTCACATATCTATAAAAACTTTTGCAGTCAGTTTTTATGTTCCCTGCCAGTTTTCTTTCATAATCTATTTTTCCTTTCCTAATTAAGCCCTTTGTCCTCCTCTGCTGGTCTCTGAATTTCTCCCAGTCCTCTGGTATGCTGCTTTTTCTGGCTACTTTGTACGCATCATCCTTTGCTTTGATACTATCCCTGATTTCCCTTGTTATCCACGGATGCACTACCTTCCCCGATTTATTCTTTTGCCAAACTGGGATGAACAATTTTTGTAGTTCATCCATGCAGTCTTTAAATGTCTTCCATTGTATATCCACCGTCAACCCTTTTAGAATTAATTGCCAGTCAATCTTAGCCAATTCACGTCTCATACCCTCAAAGTTACCTTTCTTTAAGTTCAGAACCATTGTTTCTGAATTAACAATGTCACTCTCCATCCTAATGAAGAACTCAACCATATTATGGTCACTCTTGCCGAAGGGGGCACGTACAACAAGACGGCTAACTACCCCTTCCTCATTACTCAAAACCCAGTCTAAAATAGCCTGCTCTCTCGTTGGTTCCTCTACATGTTGATTTAGATAACTATCCCGCATACATTCCAAAAAATCCTCTTCCTCAGCACCCCTGCCAATTTGATTAACCCAATCTATATGTAGATTGAAGTCACCCATTATAACTGTTTTGCATTTGTCGCACGCATTTCTAATTTCCTGTTTGATACCATCCCCAACTTCTCTGCTACTGTTAGGTGGCCTGTACACAGCACCCACTAGCGTTTTCTGCCCCTTAGTGTTTTGTAGCTCTACCCATACCGATTCCACATCCTCCAAGCTAATGTCCTTCCTTTCCATTGCGTTAATCTCCTCTCTAACCAGCAACGCTACCCCACCTCCTTTTCCTTTCTCTCTATCCCTCCTGAATATTGAATATCCCTGGATGTTCAGCTCCCAGCCTACGTCACCCTGGAGCCATGTCTCCGTGATCCCAACTATATCATAATCATTAATATCTATCTGCACGTTCAACTCGTCCACCTTATTACGAATACTCCTTGCATTGAGACACAAAGCCTTCAGGCTTGTCTTTACAACGCACATACCCCTTATAGAATTTTGCTGAAAAGTGGCCCTTTTTGATTTTTGCCCTGGTTTTGTCTGCCTGCCACTTTTACTTTTCACCTTGCTACCTATTGCTTCTACCCTCATTTTACACCCACCTGCCTCTCTGCTCTTGTACCCATCCCCCTGCCACATTAGTTTAAATCCTCCCCGACAGCACTAGCAAACACTCCCCCAAGAACATTGGTTCCATTCCATTCCAGGTGCAAACCGTCCTGTTTGTACCGGTCCCACCTCCCCCAGAACTGGTCCCAGTGCCCTAAAAATTTGAATTCCTCCCCCTTGCACCACTTTTCAAGCCACGTATTCATTTGCAATATCCTCCTATTTCTACTCTGACTGGCCCGTGGTACTAGTAGTAATCCGGAGATTACTACCTTTGAGGTCCTACTTTTAAGTTTATCTCCTAGCTCCCTAAATTCACCTTGTAGGACCTCATCCCTTTTTTTACCTATATCGTTGGTGCCAACATGTACCACGACAACTGGCTGTTCACCCTCCCCCTCCAGAATGTTCTGCAGCCGTTCAGTGACATCCCTGACCTTTGCACCAGGGAGGCAACATACCATCCTGGAGTCTCGTTTGCGGCCGCAGAAACGCCTATCTATTCCCCTGACAATTGAATCCCCTATTACTATTGCCCTTCCCCTCTTTTTTTCCCCCCTCGTGTGCTGCAGAGCCACCCATGGTGCCATGAACTTGGCTGCTGCTGCATTCCCCTGATGAGCCATCTCCCTCAACAGTATCCAAAATGGTATACCTGTTTAGGAGGGAGATGACTGCAGGGGACTCCTGCACTACCTGCCTACTGCTTTGCTGGCTATTGGCCACCCGTTCCCTTTTTGTCCTCTTACCTTTTGCCTGCGGTGTGACCAACTCACTGTACGTGCTATCCACGACTTTCTCCGCATCGTGGATGCTCCAGTATGAATCCAGCCGCAGTTCCAATCGTTCAATGCGGTCTGCCAGGAGCTGCAGCTGGACACACTTCCTGCAAACGTAGTCACCAGGGACACCGACCATCTCCCTGATCTCCCACATGTTGCAGGCTGAACAAACCACGGGGCCAATCTCTACTGCCATACCTTACTCCCAAATTACTCTGTATTAAATATTAAAAAACACAAAAACTTATCCTTTAAAACTTTACTACTAAATACTGAATCCTTAACTCCCAGAATCCCTAACTCCCAGAGTCCCTAACTCCCAGAATCCCTAACTCCCAGAATCCCTAACTCCCAGAATCCCTAACTCCCAGAATCCCTAACTCCCAGAAGGCAGAAATGTAAAATTGTAAACCCGGGATTGCACCCAATCAGCTGCTTCCTCGGGTCCTCTTCCACCAATCAGCGGCTTCCTCAAAAAAACCCACTTCTCCAAATGGAATGTTATGGATTTGGGTAAGCCTCTGAAAAAACAATCCCCGCGCTTGATTTTATAGCTTACCGGTCGGGTGTCGCTCCTCCCCCTCCCCCTCCTCCTCTTCCAACGGCTCCTGTGGGCCTCTGAAAAAACAAGCCCCGCGCTTGATTTTATAGCTTACCGGTCGGGTGTCGCTCCTCCCCCTCCTCCTCTTCCAACGGCTCCTGTGGGCCTCTGAAAAAACAATCCCCGCGCTTGATTTTATAGCTTACCGGTCGGGTGTCGCTCCTCCCCCTCCTCCTCTTCCAACGGCTCCTGTGGGCCTCTGAAAAAAACAAGCCCCGCGCTTGATTTTATAGCTTACCGGTCGGGTGTCGCTCCTCCCCCTCCTCCTCTTCCAACGGCTCCTGTGGGAACCTATCGACTTTCTCAGAATAGAAGAATGTTATGGGACTAGGGGGAAACAAATGGTCGGCACGGACTGGAAGGGCCGAGAGGGCCTGTTTCCGTGCTGTAATTGTTATATGGTTATATGGTTATATGATTATATGGTTATTGGACCATTTTACCTTTCGATATACAGTACCTCAACATTGTTTTCGTTTTTTTTTTGTTTTTTTGCTTTGTTTTTTTTGTTAAGTATTTTTATTATAGAAACATAATAATAAAAAGTACATTATTTTGCATAGATGAAAATATATAATATTAATGATATATTCATACTGTTAATAATATTTGTATTATCATTGGTTTTAAAATTTAAGACTATATATTTTATATAATTGAAAATACATGATACTAATAATACCTTCATGATATTAGTAATATTTATATTCTTATTAATATTAAACATTTAAGATTATATGTTTCTATATATTTTTCTGAATTTTTTTTAAAGTAAGAAAAGATAGAGAAAAAGAGTATAAGAAATGTGATGGTGAATGGAGTGTTAATCATTAATCCGTCCTTGGAGATATAGTCATGATTTATTATATATGTTTCTTCTTCCATTCTAATATTCAGGCCTCAGTCAAATTCTCGTGCCGATCCATTATGACCCTGTAAATATTTAATAAATGGAGACCAAATCTCTCTGAAGAGGTCTAACCTGTCCATTAGGACAAGCCTCAATCTCTCCAGATGAAGTGTCTCCGACATTTCTGTATTCCACATTTTGATTGTTGGGGATATAGGGCCTTTCCAAAATTTTAATATTAATTTTTTCCCAATTATTAAACCGTAGTCAATAAAAATTATTTGATTCATTGTTACTAATTGGTCTTTCTAGTATTCCCAGTATTATTAACTTTGGGTCAGGAGTCAGAATTATATTGATAACATTCGAAATTATCTTAAATATTTCTATCCAGAATTTTGTGATTTTTATACAGTTAGTAAATGAATGTGACAAATTTGCTTCTAAATGTTGACATTTATCACATATGGGGGATACTTTTGGAAAGATGTTATGTAATTTAGATTTGGAATAATGTAATCTATGTAGTATTTTAAACTGTATAAGGGAATGTTTAGCATTTAACGAACAATGATGTGTATGTTGTAAACTTTCATCCCATAGTTCTGGCCTTATAATATGGCCTAGTTCATTTTCCCAAGACTATATATTTCTGTTGATGGAACATCACTTTCCAATAGAATATTGTATATATATGAAATCATTTTTTCTGTATTTGGATGTTTATTTAAGCATTCATCTAGAATTTCTATCTTTCTATTTCTAAGTTCTTGTGTATTTGCAGAAACATAATTTCTGATTTGTAAATATCTAAAATATTCTTTAGTGTGTAGTCCATAAATTTGTTGTAACTCTTGAAATGAAAGGAAAGAGTTTTCCTTATAAAGATCTCCCATTTTAGTAATTCCCTTATTTTTCCATTGTAAAAAAGCTTTATCCATCATTGAAGGTTTAAACGTAACATTATTTACGATGGTAAGAGATAATGGTGTAGATTTTAGTTTTAATGTTTTCTTTATTTATTTCCAAATGCGGATTCCGTTTTCTATAATCGGATTTTCACTATAAATTTTCTTAGCTAAATTAGTATTAGCAAATATTATAGAACTAATTTCAAAGGGAGAACAATCTTCTTTTTCCATATTTAACCAAGTCGGTTGATTATCTATTTCTTCTAGCCAAAAATTCATATTTTTAATATTGACTGCCCAGTAATAAAACATAAAGTTTGGTAATGCTAATCCTCCATTTATTTTAGATTTACATAAATGTTTTTTATTTATTCTATGGCTCTTATAATCCCAAATGAAGTTAGTAATTAGGGAATCTACCTTTTTGAAGAAATGTTTAGGTAGATATATCGGAATTAATTGGAAGAGATATAGTAATTGTGGAAGAAAGATCATTTTTATTGTATTAATTTTACCTAACATTGAGATAGTTAAGCTTTTCCAATATAAAATATTCTTATTTAATTTATTCAATAATGGGGGGAAGTTAGATTTAAATAAAGAGTCGAATCTTTTTGTTACGAAAATTCCAAGATATTTAATTTTTTCATTTGTTATCTTAAAAGGGAATTGTTGTAATATATGTAAGTTATTCACCGTTATTGGCATAAGTTCACTTTTATTCCAATTGATACTGTATCCTGAGAAAGATCCAAATTCCGTTATTAATTTTAACAAATTTCGGATAATTGTTTCTGGTTTTGTGATATAAAGTAATGCATCAGCCGCATATAAGGACATTTTATTTTTAGTGTCTCTAGTATCATATCCATATATTTCCGGATGTAATCTCACCCTCTGGGCAAGAGGTTCTATTGCGAGTGCAAACAATAAATGGGATAAAGGACAACCTTGTCTACAACCTCGAGATAAATTGAATTTAGGTGATAACATTCGGTTTGTTGTTATTCTAGCTGTCGGATTTGTATATAACAATTTAATCCAAGTGGTAAACTTCTCTCCCAATTTGAAAGCTTCCATAACCGAAAATAGGTAAGGCCAATCCACTTGATCGAAGGCTTTTTCTGCGTCAAGCAAAATGACTACTAGGTCTTTTGTAATAATTCTTTTCGAATATATAATATTGAATAACCGTCTTAGATTATATGAGGAATATCGTTTTGGTATAAATCCTGTTTGATCGGGATGAATTAATTCGTTGACAACTGAACTTAGCCTTTGTGCTAATATTTTTGTTAATATCTTTTGATCCGTATTTAAAAGAGCTATTGCTCTAAATTATCCTGGTTCATCCAAGTCTTTATTTATTTTAGGTATAAGTGTTATAATAGATTCATTCAGCGTTTCTGGTAATTTCTGCTGTGTATATATCTGTTCATATAATGATTTCAGACGTGGAACCATATGATCATGAAATATTATATAAAATTACGAACCAATACCATCTGGTCCCGGTGTTTTACCATTTTTGAATGATCTAATAGATTCTTGGATTTCTTTTGTTGAGATATCAGCATTTAATAATTCTCTATTTTGTAAATCCAACCCCTTTCAGGTTACATTTTTTTAGAAATGCTTCTATTTCTGTTTTATTTTCTGTTGTTTTAGCAGTGTATAAGTTTTTATAATATTGCATAAATCTTTCATTAATATCTTTGGGTTGTATTAGCAATTCGCCGTTATGTGATTTGATCCTATGGATTATTTTTTCAGCTTCCATTTTCCTTAATTGGCGAGCCAATAATTTTTGGGGTTTATCTCCGAATTCGAACTGTAATTGTTTGGTATGTTCATAACGTTTTTACAACTTGATCTGTATATATTTTATTTAATTTATATTTCAATGCTGCAATTTTATTGTGTAATATTATGTCTGGGTTTGTTGCATTCTGTATGTCTAATTGTTTAATCTCCCTTTCCAAATCTTGTTGTTCCTTCCGATTCTTTTTATTATAAAATGCTTGGGAAGAGATCATGATTCCCCGGAGATATGCTTTAAATGTTTCCCATAATAAGGAGCAAGATATTTCCGGTTGATCATTTGTTTCAAAAAGAAAAATTTGTGTTGTGATATATTCCTGAGTAGTTTTATTATTTTTTTCAAATTTGTGGGTTAAATCTCCACTGTCCTGATTTTTCTGTTTTACCATTTATTTCGATCTTAAATGTTAATGGCGCATGATCTGAAATTATAATCTTGTGATATTTGGATTCATAAGTAAGTGAAATAAGTTTTGCGTCCACCAAAAAATAATCTATTCTTGAGTAGGTTTTATGTACTGGCGAGTAAAAGGAGTATTCTCTTCCAGTAGGGTTTTCTATTCTCCAAACATCTTTAATGTTAGTCGTTTGCATATATACGTTTAATAAATCACTGGAGTGTGATTTAGTTTTCCTTTGCCTTGTAGATCTGTCTAAATAGGGGTCTAGTGTGCAATTAAAATCTCCTCCAACTATTAAATTGTATTGTGTTAGTTCCGGAATATTGTTAAGTACTTTCTTAAAAAACAATGGGCTATCAAAATTTGGTTCATATATATTAACAAGAATCATTTTTTCTGTGTTTAATTCTCCTATCACAATAATGTATCTGCCATCTTTATCAGTTATAGTTGACGTATGCTTAAATAAAGTACCTTTACGAAATAATATTGCTACGCCTCTTGATTTATGCGTGAAAGAAGAGTGATACATTTTATCTATCCACTTAGCTTTCAACCTATGTTCGGCGTCTTTTTTTAAGTGAGTTTCTTGAATATAAATTACGTCAGCTTTAGTTGCCTTTAAATGTGCCAATACTTTTCCTCTCTTTATCGGTTCATTAATACCTTTGACATTCCAACTACAGAACGTTAGTCCCTCATTCCCCGTATTCATTTTTGAGTCTTGCATCTTATGTTTATGGAGGTCTACAATAGAGTCTATGGTTCAGCCGGACAGACCCGACCTTACACCCGAACATCGAATAGATGAATTTTATGTCTCGTTTATGTCCCTCACGAATATATCTCCATTGGTCCAATGTATAACTCCATTCAAACTGAAAAACACGATAGATTATATAAAAGAAAATTAAAGGATAGATTAAGAGGTTAGTATTGCGCTTAAAGATAGAAAAAACTACATCTAGAGTTGTTGCAGTTAGTGCTAGCCATACTAGCATGGCTAACCATCTACCGACTTCCGTCGTTGATGTTATTAACTTAACTAGCTCCCAGGTTTATGGAATTATTATTCCATAATAATATTTTACCGGTGGTATAACATTAAGGGGAAAAAAGAAAGGGTAAAAGAAAAAAGGGAAAAAAGAAAGGGGAAAAAAATTAATTAAAAAGGGGCAAAAAAAAGAAACATTTATCAAATTATACTGATTAAAGATATAGCAGTGTCTATATCTGAAATTAATTTAAAAATCTAAGTAATGTTAAAAATGAAAAATGAAAAAGCTATAAAAAAGAAAATTTTAAAACCCATAAAACAAAAAGAAAAACAAAAGTTCAAGGTGAAAATTACTGTTATAAAGGAAGATCTCCAAGTGAAATCCATCCCTATATTTGACTCTATTCATTCCTACATAAATGAACATTAGTTGTTAATTATTAATAGTAGTGATTAGTAATAGTGAGCAATCTTAATTAGTAAGAATAATACTGATAATGATACCGCGTTGTGGTTTTAATATTTGTTAATTATTTATTTATATTAGTAGTGTGATTATACTAATTATTAGTATCCAGGTGAGGTCTTCCGATCCACTTCTTTCTCTCGCTTCCCTCCGACATTGTCCAATCCGTCCAGTCCAACGTTATCTTGTGAAGTCTTACAGAGTGGTGAGGACCCTTGTAAAGTCTCTAAAGGTATGTGAAAGTCAGTATGTTCAATGGTAGATATTTCTCAGGTCTTGATCTGCCGGGCGAAGTCCAGTGCTGCTGTCGGGGTGGCAAAGAAATGTTCCGTGTTGTTAAAGGTAACTCTTAAAGTAGCTGGATAATTCAAGCCGTATCTCAGATTGTCCACACCCCTCATGAGACTTTTAGCTTCGTTAAATGCTTTCCGTTTCCTGGCAACCTCTGCTGGATAATCTCGGTAGATGCTAATCCTTTGTCCTTCAAATTCCAGGTTTCTGTTTCTCGAGGCTTTTCGCATAATCTCGTCCAGGACAAAGTCATATTGTAGCTTTATGATCATTTGTCTTGGAGGGGCGTTTGGTCTTGTCTGACGTCTCCTGACTCTATGAGCACGGGCTAATAAAGGCTTTTGTTCCAGAGATAGAACACGTTGCAGTAAATTCGCGGTAAATTCTCGAGGATCTTCATCTTTCTCTCGTCCTTCGGGAATACCTGCAATTCTTAGATTTTGTCTTCTCTGGCAGCAGGTAGGTCCGTTAATCTCCCGTTTTTTTCCATTTTTTTTTCGTGGAGCTGGCTGGCGTTATCCTCTAGCCCTCCATCAGTACCTCAACATTTGAACAAGCGAAGTAACGAAGGATCGCAATCTTCAGTTGCTCTCTAAATTTGGTCCGAGTCACTCCGTAAATAAAGGTGTTTGCGCAGCATCTGAGAAGCTGAACGGCATACCCCACTTCCTTTGCATAATAAAGCTGGATAGACGTCGCAGGTCTGTGTAGAGACATCTCGTGAGAATGAAGACCAACGTGGTTGTCGCCCAGCAGAGAAAGAAACTCGAAGACATGGTGAAGAGGAGAATGATGGATTGTCGGCGGGTTTCCATCTCAGGATCTCGCTGCTTGTCGCTCTCTGTGTGCCACTGTAAACCTCTCTCTGTGTGCCTCCGTGTCCCTCTCTGTGTGTCTCCGTGTCCTTCTCTGTGTGCCTCTGTGTCCCTCTCTGTGTGCCTCCGTGTCCTTCTCTGTGTGCCTCCGTGAACCTATCTGTGTGTGTCTGTGTGTCTCTCTCTGTGTGAACTTCCGTGCCCTCTCTGTGTGCCTCCGTGTCATTCTCTGTGTGTCTCCGTGTCCCTCTCTGTGTGCCTCCGTGAACATCTCTGTGTGCCTGTCTGTCCCTCTCTGTGTGTGCCTCCGTGAACCTATCTGTGTGTCCCCGTGTCCCTCTTTGTGTGCCTCCGTGTCCCTCTCTGTGTGTCTCCCTGTCTCTCTCTATGTGCCTCCGTGAACATCTCTGTGTGCCTCCGTGTTCCTCTCTGTGTGCCTGTGTGTCCCTCTCTGTGAGTGCCTCCGTGCCCCTCTCTGCGAACATCCCACCGACTTTACTCGAACTTCACGTCCCTCACTCGACCTCCGCGCGACCCCGGCGTGGCCCCCGCTTCTCCCCGCAGGTCGCATGCTCGTGGGACAGGCCCTTAAGAGGGCGGAAAGGGGACACTAAAGTGAAAGGGTGTGTGAGACGTGTTTGAAGTGGTCTTGTGCATTCTTGGTCGAGAAATCGACTGGAAGTTGGAGAAAGTGGAATGAGAACTTCTCGTGAGGAAAGGCGAACAGCCGGCAGTCGTTGTGCACGTGTGCCTTTACTGAAGAAGCGACTCTCTCGTTCACTACAAAAATTTCCGAAACCCGCACGATGTCGCGCACAACTATATACCCCTCCGCGCTTCTAAGTGGGACCGGCCCCACGCGGCCATACGATGCCCGTACACCTCAACGCGACCACGAGGTCGCGTAATTTGCGTGCCAAGGACACGTAATGGACAGTCTGTCCATTTTTTCTATTTTAGTTTATCTAAAGTTTGTTTTGGGGATTATTTAGGTTTTCTACGTGGGGGAGGGGAGTCCCTAGGGCCCATTGCCGAGGGCCGCCAGCGTGAATCTCCACACGGCGCGGCCCGGGAACTTCGGGAGACGCGGACTCCGGTGGGAAGCAGCCAATTCGGAGGTCCAACCCGCTGACGTCGGAGTTCCAACATCCCGGCGAGCGAGCCTGAGCGGCGGGCTGCCCGTAGCGGCGACTGCAGAGGGCTCCGGAGGCCCCGACCACGGGTGAACATCGAGGAACATCAGAGGAAGATAACAGACTTTGGTGCCTTCCCTCACAGTGGGAAACTTTTGATTCTGCTGTGTGGAGATGTTTTATGTTGGATTCTATTGTTTGTTGTGTTCTTTATTTTATTGTATGGTTGTATGTATCAATGTGACAAAATTTTGAGATTTTAAAAGTCAAGTCTGCAATTTATCCCATCAGATAAAGCATAAAAAGAAGTTTAATTTGACACCTAATTCACTTTCATATCTTCAGCATTGAAAACGTTATGGCCATTTTCATACTCGGAAATTAGCATCTTGTTCCCCATTGCCTTTCCATTGACTCAACTCAAAAGCCGTGATCTAGGACAGTCAAAAGCCCATAACTATCTTGAAAATTAAGAGCTCAATGAAATTTTCACTTATTATACATTGAAGCATTCTGAAACAAATATGAACCAATATTACTTGGATGACCTGAAATTAAAGCATATAATTAGTTAGTTAACTAATTGTACCTAATTACAAAATTAAATTACTAAGTTTAAACATCTATCCATTTCTTAAGAATAGATAAACATGTTTAAATTGCCTAAGTGTCCAACTAAGATGTTGTCTATATGGATTCCAGTAAGGCTTTTGACAAGGTTCCCCATGGAAGGTTGGTTAAGAAGGTTCAATCTTTGGGAGTTAATGGCGGAGTAGCAAGATGGATTCAACAGTGGCTGAATGGGAGATGTCAGAGAGTAATGGTGGATGGCTGTTTGTCAGGTTGGAAGCCGGTGACCAGTGGGGTGCTCAGGGATCTATGTTGGGTCCACTGTTGTTTGTCATGTACATCAATGATCTGGATGAAGGGGTGGAAAATTGGATAAGTAAGTATGCAGATGATAGTAAGATAGGTGGTGTTGTGGATAATGAAGTAGATTTTCAAAGTCTACAGAGAGATTTGGGCCATTAGGAAAAGTGGGCTGAAAGATGGCAGATGGAGTTTAATGCTGTTAAGTGTGAAGTGCTACATCTTGGCAGGACAAATCAAAATAGGACGTACATAGTAAATGGTAGGGAATTGAGGAATGCTGTGGAACAGATGGATCTAGGAATAACTGTGCATAGTTCCCTGAAGGTGGAATCGCATGAAGATAGGGTGGTAAAGAAAGCCTTTGGTGTGCTGGCTTTTATAAATCAGAACATTGACTATAGGAGTAGGGAAGTAATGTTAAAATTGTACAAGGCATTGGTAAGACCAATTCTGGAGTATGGTGTACAATTTTGGTCGCCTAGTTATAGGAAGGATGTCAACAAAATAGAGAGAGTACAGAGGAGATTTACTAGAATGTTGCCAGGGTTCCAGCAACTATGTTACAGAGAAAGGTTGAATAAGTTAGGTCTTTTTTCTTTGGAGCGCAGAAGGTTAAGGGGGGACTTGATTGAGGTCTTTAAAATGATGAAAGAGATAGACAGATTTGACGTGGATAAGCTTTTCCCATTGAGGGTAGGGAAGATTCAAACAAGAGGGCATGACATGAGAATTAAGGGACAGAAGTTTAGGGGTAACGTGAGGGGGAACTTCTTTACTCAGAGGGTGGTGGCTGTGTGGAATGAGCTTCCAGCAGAAGTGGTGGAGGCAGGATCGATTTTAACATTTAAAAGCAAAGTGGATAGGTATATGGACGTGAAGGGAATGGAAAGGGTATGGTCTGAGTGCAGGTAGATGGGACTAAGGGAAAACAAATGGTCGGCACGGACTGGAAGGGACGAGAGTGCCTGTTTCCGTGCTCTAATTGTTATATGGTTATATGGTTATATAGAAGTTTCTGTTGAATCAAACTCATATTTTCCTTCACAGGCTAAGGCGATGACGTAATCTGTTTGTTCCATCAACTGTAACCAACAGCAATAATTGGGATTACTGCCGTACCTTTGGAGATCTGTTTGCTCTATAAGTACGGACACATGTCAATATCATCATCTCAGAGATAATAACGGATCTGCGGCTTCCAAATCAGCACGCGTTACTGGTGCTGAAAGAAATGGGGAAACCGGCAATATTGAGGATCCCAGAGGTTTATTATCCTGTTATTGGAGCCATTGGCGTTCCAGGTGAGGCACAATCCCAATAGTATCGATCCGCGTGAACCGCGTCTTGATAGAGTCTTGTTTCTCACTGTTTGTTTTGCTCTTTCTGCGCACGCTCTCAGCTGCCTAAAGGCGGAATAAGCAAAGCGCAATTCCTTTGGCGAGCGACACTGCAGCTTGACGAATTCTGTCCAAAAGTTGCCTTTGCTGCGCGTGAGCTGAATGAGTTTAGATAATTGAGCTATGAATAGACCAAGAATCAAAGCAATCCGCTTTAGAATTTTGCAAATGCAAAAGGTAGCAAATGCAGACTGATCAGAAATGCAAGATCCTGCAGGGTCGCTGAGAAAGTTGAATATTGATTAAATACTCCTTCGGTTACCTCTTGAGGATTGGCGTTTATTTGTGGCTGAAATGATGCACACAGCGGTATTCCACCTAATTTGGTTTAAGTTCAGTTTAGGTTTTGGTTAATAGTGACAAATTATTGTTCAAATATACAATGCATTTTCATATCATCTGCAAATCCAAACATTTGCCGATGAAGTCGAAAGTGACCGTGAATTACACACTGTGCAAATACTGTACAGTCTGGGTTTGGGATTTGGGTTTGGGGTTCTGGTTAGATGGATAGTCGAGCCCAGACATCACGAAAAAGACCGACTGGCTGGGGTCGTGTGGTTCTGAGCTGGAATTGCAGAGGCTATATGCTTATGATTTTTTTTTTTCGAATAACAGTAAGAGTGCAGGCAGCGAATGGAGGTGCGCCTGCTTAAAAGAGAACATAAAAACAGAGGGCATGGTCGAATCAAATAAAATTTAAAAACATTTGAAAATAGGCTTGCACTGGAAATATCTGGCCATGAATTTGATTCGAATTGTCAGTGGAGAATAAACTGCGCTTTTTCAAATATACAGGAGAGGGTGTGGTGACGCGCAATCCGCGGCGTTTCGGATCCACAGTTGGAGTGCGATTGTTTAAATTGATTCCCGTTGGTCACTGGACATCCACGGTTGCAAAGAGGCACGTTTTCACATTTCGACTTAAACCATTCATTGACGTGTGTTTTGAGCGAGAATTGAAGGTTTCCTGGAAAATATTTTAATAGAACTGCAAATGTCTCCTTTCAGTCATAGCACGGTTTCCAATGGGTATCAATGTGAAATGCGGATTATTATCGGCTGATGAGGCATTATTCCTGTAGGCAGAATATAATCGTTCATCCCGCATGGAGAATAATTAGTGGAGTATTTTTCCTAAACGTTCGGATTTGTTCCTCAACACAGCTGAAGTTTACGGTGAACATACATATTAGTATCCGCTGACAAACCTACTGATATATTGAGAAAATTAGTTGTGGTTGCATTGTTCATTCTAATACGAACTTCTCCCGGTATTGGTAAACGATCCTTAACTGGTTCTCTGGTTGAAAAATAATTTGCAAATAAAATAGCAATTTTAATGATAAAACAGTTTTCTTTCACAGTTCGACAGCTAAATTTAACGAAGAACAAGAGTGCACTGATACTATTTCCATTTAATAATACTAATTGAACGCTTCATTTAAATTTAAGCATACTAGTGTATCGCGTCCCATTAGCTCCCCAAAGCAAATTTCACTGACAAAGGGGAGATCTTGCCTGACGAACCTACTGCAATTATTTAAAAAGGTAAATAGCAGGACAGAAAGAGGATAGTCAGAACAGAATCCAAATAATTGCAATAAAGGAGGGGGCGTGACCAGCGGAGTTCCGCAGGGGTCGGTGCTGGGGACGCTACTCTTCACGTTGTATATTCATGATTTGGATGAAGGCTTTATGGCCAGGTTTGCAGAAGATACGAAAATAGGTGGAAGAGCAGGTAGTGTAGAGAACGTGGGGCTCTGCAGAATGACTTGGACAGGTTGGGAGAGTAGACAGAGGAGCGGCAGATGGAATACATTGTAGCAAAGTGCGAAGTCATACATTTTGGTAGCAGAAATAAAGTGCTAGACTGTTTTCTGAACGGGGATAGAATATAGCAATCAGGGGTGCAAATGGACCTGGGAGTGCTGGTGCGGGATTCTCAAAAAGTTAATTTGGAAGTGGAATCGGTATTAAGGGAGGCAAACGCAATGCGCCAATTGATTTCAAGAGAACTAGCATATAAAAACAGGGATGTAATGCAGAGGCTATATACGTCGCTGGTTAGGCCGCATATTGGAGCACTGTGAGCAATCTAGGGCCCCATATCTGAAGAAGGATGTACTGGCTCTGGAAAGTTCCAGAGGGGGTTTAGGGGGATGATCCCATGAATGAGATACAGTATGATACACATTTGACGACACTGGGCCTCTACTCGCTGGAGTTTTGAAGGAAGAGGGGAGACCTCATTGAAACTTATCGAAAGTGCAAGACCTGGATATGAAGATGATGTTTCCAGCAGTGAGAGAGCCGGGACACGGCCTCAAAATTAAAGGACGTTCCTTTCGGCAGGAGATGAGGAGGAATTTGTTGAGTCAGAGACTGGTGAATCAGTGGATTTCATTGCCAGAGACGGCTGTGATGTCAAAGGATGACGTTTAAAGGAGTGAATTGGGACACTTTGTTTCATGGGAAGGATGTAGAAGAGAAATGGAGGACATTTAAAGGGGAAATTGTAAGAGTACAGAATCTTTATGTCCCTGTTAGGTTGAAAGGAAATAGTAAAAATTGGAAAGAGCCATGGTTTTCAAGGGAAATTGGACACTTGTTTTGAAAAAAGAGAGATATCTACAATAATTAAAGGAGACATGGAGTAAATGAGGTGCTAGAGGAGTATAAAGAATGTAAAAATAATCTTAAGAAAGAAATTAGGAAGGCTAAAAGAAGATATGAGGTTGCTTTGGCAAGAAAGGTGAAAGTAAACCCAAAGGGTTTCTACAGCTATATTAATAGCAAAAGGATCACGAGGGATAAAATTGGACCATTAGAGAACCAGAATGGACAGCTATCTGCAGAGCCAAAAGAGATGGGGGAGATATTGAACAATTTCTTTTCTTCGGTATTCACCAAGGAGAAGGATATTGAACTCTGTGAGTTAAGGGGAAAAAGTAGAGTAGCTATGGAAACTATGAGATTCAAAGAGGAGGAAGTACTGACACTTTTGAAAACATAAAAGTGGATAAGTCCCCAGGTCCTGACAGGATATTCCCTAGGACATTGAGGGACGTTAGTGTAGAAATAGCAGGAGCTATGACAGAAATATTTCAAATGTCATTAGAAACGGGAATAGTGCCGGAGGATTGGCGTACTGCGCATGTTGTTCCATTGTTTAAAAAGGGTTCAAAGAATAAACCTAGCAATTATAGACCTATTAGTTTGACGTCAGTGGTGGGCAAATTAATGGAAAGGATATTTAGAGATAATATATATAAGCATCTGGATAAACAAGGTCTGATCAGGAACAGTCAACATGGATTTGTGCCTGGAAGGTCATGTTTGACAAACCTTCTTGAATTTTTTTGAAGCGGTAACTAGGGAAATTGATGAGGGTAAAGCAGTGGATGTTGTCTATATGGATTTCAGTAAGGCCTTTGACAAGGTTCCCCATGGAAGGTTGGTTAAGAAGGTTCAATCTTTGGGTGTTAATGGCGGAGTAGCAAGATGGATTAAACAGTGGCTGAATGGGAGATGTCAGAGAGTAATGGTGGATGGCTGTTTGTCAGGTTGGAAGCCGGTGACCAGTGAGGTGCCTCAGGGATCTGTGTTGGGTCCACTGTTGTTTGTCATGTACATCAATGATCTGGATGATGGGGTGGAAAATTGGATAAGTAAGTATGCAGATGATACTAAGATAGGTGGTGTTGTGGATAATGAAGTAGATTTTCAAAGTCTACAGAGAGATTTGGGCCATTTGGAAAAGTGGGCTGAAAGATGGCAGATGGAGTTTAATGCTGTTAAGTGTGAAGTGCTACATCTTGGCAGGACAAATCAAAATAGGACGTACATAGTAAATGGTAGGGAATTGAGGAATGCTGTGGAACAGAGGGATCTAGGAATAAATGTGCATAGTTCCCTGAAGGTGGAATCACATGTAGATAGGGTGGTAAAGAAAGCCTTTGGTGTGCTGGCCTTTATAAATCAGAGCATTGAATATAGGAGTAGGGAAGTCATGTTAAAATTGTACAAGGCATTGGTAAGACCAATTCTGGAGTATGGTGTACAATTTTGGTCGCCTAGTTATAGGAAGGATGTCAACAAAATAGAGAGAGTACAGAAGAGATTTACTAGAATGTTGCCAGGGTTCCAGCAACTATGTTACAGAGAAAGGTTGAACAAGTTAGGTCTTCATTCTTTGGAGCGCAGAAGGTTAAGAAGGGGACTTGATTGAGGTCTTTAAAATGATGAAAGGAATAGACAGAGTTGACGTGGATGCGTTTTTCCCATTGAGGGTAGGAAGATTCAAACAAGAGGGCATGACATGAGAATTAAGGGACAGAGGTTTCGGGGTAACGTGAGGGGGAACTTCTTTACTCAGAGGGTGGTGGCTGTGTGGAATGAGCTTCCAGCAGAAGTGGTGGAGGCAGGATCGATTTGAACATTTAAGAGTAAAGTGGATAGGTATATGGACGTGAAGGGAATTGAGGGGTATGGTCTGAGTGCAGGTAGATGGGACTAGGGGAAAACAAATGGTCGGCACGGACTGGAAGGGCCGAGAGGGCCTATTTCCGTGCTGTAATTGTTATATGGTTATATGGTTATATGATATTTTTTAAGGAAGAGACAGTACGATTCTTGATTACAGCGGGTGTCAGGGGTATGAGGAAAAGCAGAATAATACGGTTAGGGGCGAGAGATACATCAGCCATGATTGAATGGAGGAGAAGACCTGATGGGCCGAATGGCCTAATTCCGCTCCTATCGTTTCTGAACTTATGAATAGAAACCTATGCCGGTGAGTTCCAACATCTCCCGTTCAATATACTTCTGTCCAGACGAATAACGAAGTTTACCCATGTATTTAAACCTCTGTCATGTATCAAAGCTCCCCCAACGAAAACCATCCACGTGCGTTGAGTACCAATCTCACCCGGTGAATACTAATCTCTCCCGGTTAATACCATTCTCACACGTGAATACCAATCTTTCCCGGTACTCCAGAATCGTATGTCTTTTTCCATGTCAATGGCAATCTCTCGGTGAATACCGACATATTCGATGAATGCCAGCCTCTCTGGCGAATGTCAATCTCTCTCGGCGAATGATAATCTCTCCCGTTGAAAACCAACCAATCTCTCCCGTTGAAAAGCAACATCTTCGCAATCTGAATCGATCGTTTTTTATTTATACGCCTCTAGAACAGGGTCCCTGTCGGTCTACCAGAAACACAGAAGAACAGTGCTCACGTGTGAGTGAATTTCCTAATTCACACCGATGACCCATGCTGATCTCCACTAAAGTCACCCTGTTTGTTCCTTCCCACGACTCACCGTTCACCTCCTTAGATCAGTGAATCGATATCAAGGGGAGGCCACATTATCTGGAACTGATGCTTTACCTTCGTGTCGAATCAGTACTTTCATTGCATCGGTTTCTCTCTTTTACAGTTAACCTGCTGGCGATTGTGGTCCTGTCCCGAGGGAAGTGCGGTCTCTCCAAATGTATCACTCGCTACCTGGTGGCAATGGCAGCGGCCGATCTGCTGGTCGTTATCTCTAATCCTTTACTGAGGTGGGTTGGTAAGAGTTACTTTCCGCAATCATTCCTGCACATTACACCCGTGTGCAGTCTCAACGTCGTCTTACTTTCGACATCCACGCATGTTTCTGTCTGGCTGACAGTTGCCTTCACCTTTGACCGCTTTGTGGCCATTTGTTGGCAGAAACTGAAAACGAAATATTGCACCGAGAGAACGGCGGGTGTGGTTATCGGGACAGTGAGTGTGGTGAGCTGTTTAGTCTCTATCCCCTGGTACTTTATTTACAAACCAGGGAAGATTATTGATGGTGTCCCGTGGTTTTGTGACGTCACGCGGGAGTTCTTACATTCCGTCGCTTGGGGCGCATTTGACGTAACTGACCGTATTTTAACTCCGTGCATCCCGATTTTCCTGATTTTGCTCCTCAATGCTCTGACGACCGGGCGTATTTTAGTGGCCAGTAGAGTCCGCAGGGGGCTCCGGGGCAGCAGCAATGGGGGGAATGGCACGGACCAGGAAATGGAAAACCGCAAAAAATCGATCGTTTTACTTTTCAGTATAACCGGCAGTTTTATATTGTTGTGGATAACACAGTTTGTGTACATGATTTACAGAAGGATCGCAAACGTTCGGTATTTTACCTCTTACTCTGATCCTCACCTTATCACAGAGTATATATCATATATGTTGCAAGTTCTCAGTTCCTGCACCAACACGTGTATTTATGTCCTGACACAGTCCCAGTTCAGAGAGGAGCTGAAGAAAGCGGTGAAATATCCACTGAATGCAGTTGTCAAAATAATAAAACCATAGTAAGCACAGGATTCGGAAAGGAGCGCTGTGTGTATTTTTCCAACCCTTGACGCTCTTCGTGGGATTAAAGGTGTATTTTTCTTCGGAAACCGGCTCACGTGAAACAATCGCAATTCTCAATGAGGAATTATTTACCATTGCTGATCCCGCGCCCTGACACTATTCTACACACATTAGGGACAATTTTAAATTTATACAAAGCCAATTAACCTACAAACCTATACGTCTTTGGAGTGTGGGAGGAAACCAATCTCGAAGAAAATTCAAGCAGTTCACGGGGAGAACGTACCAACTCCGTACGGACAACAATCAGTAGTCAGGATCGAACCCAGGTCTCTGGCGCTGTGAGGCAGCAGCTCCACCGCTACGCTACCCTGTCGCCCAACAGGAGAAAAATTGTCCTTGATAACATGCAGTTTCCAACTGGGTTAAAATGGATTTTCGTTTGTCCACTATCCTCGTTGGTTACGTTTTATTTAGGTTGACATATCCTCATTTTCGATTCATATCCTGATTACGGTTAATATTTAACAATTATAAATTGCATCCAGGCATGGACGTGGGGAACAGCCCTCTTTGATGGCTGTAAACGTTGTTGTGAATATACCACTACGACCGCACTGAGGAGCACTTTCAGGACAAGGGACACGTGATAATGAAACGGAGGATTAAAAATCAGGTAGCTGGGCAACTTGCGGAATCTACAAGCGAACGTCTGTCGGACGCTGCTGACGCTCTCCCTTTCTATGCCCCATTATCACTGTAGTGGCGGTTTCTTACAACTTCTCAAAATTCAACCTTCGATTGCCACTAATTTGTCGGGGATAATTAAAAAAGCAGTCTCACACACTCCGCGACATATTTGAAGCAGCAAAGATGAATCTACCAGAAGTAGTCTCTTGATTAATAACGTCCTAATTGTTGTATTACAAAACAATGAATTGACTCATAAACTTTCGTTCTTGATCGTCCTTCCATTCATGTCACATAAATGATAAACATTTCTTCTTGTAAAAGTATATCGTCTAACAACATATATATGTCCTAAATTATGCTCGTGGTCATGGTAGAACACTGTTTCATCCCATGGCCCGGCATCAAACTAAAACTAATCACCTGAGAGTCTGCGCCAGAGTCCTCTAGCCAAAAATCCTACGTTTAAAATTCCACGCACATTAACACAGGCAGATGATAACTAAAGGTAACTAGTCATGACTATAATAAACCTACTTAAGCTTAATTGCTCCAATATACTGGCCCCGAATTGTTCTGAGTATATAACGAGGCCATTACTAATCTTCTTCTATACTATTACTAAAACTCTCATCTTATCCTCTTCCTGTTTACGTTTTTTTTCAATTTTGCGAACAATCGTACCCTATGCCGCTGGGATCTTTTGCCACCTTATTCTTCGTTCTACTCTGCTCTAAACGCAAAAAAAGGGGTACAAAACTGGACTGGGGCAATTTTACTAGAGTGCGAAAGCAAGTCGATCGTGCAATAAGGAGTGCTCATGTGTCTTCTATTCTTGGGGGAGAGCAACCCAAGGCTTTTTGGAGATATGTGAAATCCAGACGGACAGACAACACTGGTGTCCAGATGCTTAAAGTGAACAACTGTCTGATCACTGAGGACCAGGCGAAAGCAGAAGCTCTTGAAAACCAATGTCAACACGGTTACACGCGGGAAGATATGGATCCTTCATCATTTCCAGTTCTACCGCCCAGCCCGTATGCTGATATTCCTGCTGTTAAAATTGAGGTTGAAGGTGTCAAGAAGTTATTGCTCAACATCAAAACAACAACGACCAGATCAGATACAGAATCAAGCCCTCCAGATCGCGGCCGAAGAACTGGCTCCAGTTTTGCAGTTCATTTTCCAACAATCGCTTGACTCGGGGGATGTTCCGCTGGATTGGAGGAAGCCTAACACCACTCTTCTCTTTAAGAAGGGTTCAACCACCAACCCAGCAAATTATCGTCCAGTTTCATTAACAAGCACTTGCTGCAAACTGCTGGAGCATTTAATTGATAGTAATCTGATGCGACAAGTGAGCAGACATAACATTCTTGCTGACAACCAACATGCATGTAGGCGGCATAGATCATGTGAGTCTCAGCTTATCCAGACGACAGATGACCTGGCCAAGCACCTTGATGTTAACGTCATCACGGATTTAGTAGTGTTGGACTGTTCTAAAGCATTTGATGCCATCCCACACCAGAGACTGCTTCGGAAGCTTGAGTTCTATGGTATTCGTTTCAACACGAAACGATGGATTTCCAGTTTCCTGGGAATTGAGTTGTGGCTGCGTGTGTGAGTCTGTGTCTGTGAGTGAGTATATGTGTGTGTGGGTATGTGTGCGCACTCTGCTTGGAGCGCTGTGAGGTTCGAATTGCTGCCTGCACTCTGCATGGTGTGCTGTGAGGTTGGACTTGCTGCCGCACTCTGCATGGAGTGCTATGAGGATGGACTTGCTGCCTGCACCCTGCTTGGAGTGCTGTGAGGTTGGACTTGCTGCCTGCACCCTGCTTGGAGTGCTGTGAGGTTGGACTTGCTGCCGCACTCTGCTTGGAATGCTGTGAGGTTGGACTTGCTGCCTGCACCCTGCTTGGAGTGCTAAGTGGTTGGACTTGCTGCCGCACTCTGCTTGGGGCGCTGTGAGGTTGGACTTGCTGCCTGCCCTCTGCTTGGGGCGCTGTGAGGTTGGACTTGCTGCCTGCACCCTGCAGGGAGTGCTATGTGGTTGGACTTGCTGCCGCATTCTGCTTGGGGTGCTGTGAGGTTGAACTTGCTGCCGCACTCTGTTTGCTATGAGGTTGGACTTGCTGCCTGCACTCTGCTTGGAGTGCTGTGAGGTTGGAATTACTGCCTCCACACTGCTTGGAGTGTTGTGACGTTGGACATGCTGCCTGCCCTTTGTTTGGAGTGCTGGGAGATTGGATTTGCAGGCCGGCACTGAATGATTACTTTTCAGGTAAGTTCTCAGATTTTATTTGTTAAAATTTTTAACCCTGAGACTTCCGGTGGCGCTATGGAGCAGTAAGCCACAGCACCAGCCAGCTCCGCAAAAATTCTGCAAAAAACGGGGATTTAAGCAGATTTAAAAACACTTACCGATCGACTGCTTTCACTATCTGCCGCCTCAACATCGACGGTACCGGCTGACGTCATCAGCCCTGCGACGAATCATGACGGCACGGAGCCCTACCGAGAAAACGAAGGGTAAAAAAACCCGGGCGAGAGCGGGAGAAGGCCTGGGAGAAGCCTCGGACTCGAGTAGGGCCAGCTCCGTGGAAGACGTTTCCAGGAAAGCAGACACAGGAGGTGAGGATTTGAAAATTTTTATTTCTCATCAGATGGCTGATTTAAAACGTGAAATGAAAGATATAAAGAAAGAAATGAAAGTAATACAGGAAGATATAAAGGAAGAAATATCTCAAATTAATAATCAGATGGACTTGATGAAAAATCAATGGCGTGAATTTCAAAAAGATATAAAGACGCAAATTGATAATAAGTTCAAGAGAGACTCAGAAATATTGAAGAATGAAATCATTGATATGATTAATAACTTGGAACGCAAGATGGAGGGTAAACTTGAAAATGTTAAAAAAAGACTTTAAACATAAGATTGACCCTATTGCAAAAGTGGTCGAACAACAAGTTGACGGCATTAAAAACCTTGAAAAGATAGCGGAGGCTAGTACTGTGTCTACAGCAAAGCTGATAACAGAACAAGAACGTCTACTGGAGTTGTTATCCAAAGTAACAGATAAATGCACGCAGCTGGAAGGCTATCAAAGAAGGCAGAACTTGAGGATTGCAGGGATTCCTGAAGGTTTAGAGAAACACGAAGACACTCGAGAATTCACTGCTAAATTACTGCAAGCTGTTTTATCTTTGGATGATATGCCTGTTTTAGCTCGTGCACACCGAGTCGGCAGAAGACAGACCAGTACAAACGCCCCCCCAAGACAAATCATTGTCAAGTTACAATATGATTTCACCCTCGAGGACATTATGCAAAGAGCCTCGAGAACAAAGAATCTGATGTTTCAAGGACAAAGAATCAGTATCTATCGAGACTATCCCCCAGAGGTTGCCAGAAAACGAAAAGCGTTTAACGAAGCCAAAAACCTTATGAGGGGTGTAGAAAACTTGAGATACGGTCTGAATTACCCCGCCATCTTAAGAGTTACTTATAACAACGTGGAACACTTTTTCAAGACTCCAACAGAAGCAATGGAATTTGCAAAGCAGTTTGACACTTGAAAACCATCTACAAGCAAATATACTGCCTTTCTCTATTTTTAAAGACCTAGCACGGTCTCTTGACATTTTATGAAACTCTATACGACAACATGGAATTAGAAGAAATTAGAAGGAATGGACAATGTCGTATGGAACGAAAGACCTAGCACGGTCTCTTGACATTTTATGAAACTTTATACGACAATATGGAATTAGAAGAAATCAGAAGGAATGGACAATGTCGTATGGAACGAAATGTTTTCCCGGATTGGAAGAAGCTCACCGAACATTGACAATTATTCATAATATACAACTAACATAAACAAATAACACACCTACTAAAATGATAACGCGGTTTTATTATTACTATGACTGTTATTAACCAAGACTCTGCACCATCGCTAACTAATACTACTAATAATTAATATCTTATGTCCTGTTACATATGGGGATATCCCTTCCTCAATATATTTCTCCCTTTTTTAATAATGACTTCTATTTTTTGTATTTTTAAAAAAAAAAAAAAAATTTTTCTTTAACTGTGGCTTTATAATTGGATTTTTTTTTTTAAAACTAACCTTAGATATATATACTTTTATGATGTTTAATATCACTCTTTTCATTTCTTTAATACTATATTCCCGTTAAAATATTACTATGGAATAATAATTCCTTAAAATTAGGAGCTGGCTAAATTAATAACATCAATGCCGGAAGCCTTTAGATTAATGGCCAACACAACTTGGCTTTCACAAACTACAAATATTTTATTTGTAGTTCTTCTATTCTTTATACACCTTTCTAAGCTTTTTATTCACTTCTCACTATGTTTTTATGTTTACTATATCTTTCAGTTTGAATGGAGTTATATACTGGAACAATGGAGATACACTCGTGAAGCACATAAGAGAGATCTAAAATTCATCTACTCGGTGTTCGGGTGTAAGGTTAAGTCTACTGCGCGGACCCTTGGACCCTATTCTAGATTCCCACAAATCTAAAATGCAGGATTTAAAAAGAAATATGGGGAACGAGGGATTAACCTTTTGCAGTTGGAATGTTAAAGGTATCAATGAACCAATAAAAAGAGGAAAAATATTGACACATTTAAAGGCAATGAAAGCTGATGTAATTTACATCCAAGAAACTCACCTAAAGAAAGACGCTGAAAATAGGCTGAAAGCTAAATGGATAGATAAAATATACCACTCTTCCTTTACACACAAATCAAGAGGCGTAGCAATATTATTTCGTAAAGGTACTTTATTTAAGCATATATCTACTATATCTGATAAAGATGGCAGATACATTATTGTAATAGGAGAAATAAATAGGGAAAAAATGATTTTTGTTAACATCTATGGTCCAAATTTTGATAGTCCTTTATTCTTTAAGAAAGTACTTAATAATATTCCAGAATTAACACACTACAATTTGATAATTGGAGGAGATTTTAATTGTACATTAGACCCTTATTTAGATAGATCTTCAAAACAAAGGAAAACTAAATCGCACTCTAGTGATTTATTAAACGCATACATTCAAACGTCTAACATTAAAGATGTTTGGAGAACAGAAAATCCTACTGGTCGAGAATACTCCTTCTACTCGCCAGTACATAAAACCTATTCAAGAATAGATTACTTCCTAGTAGATGCAAAGCTTATTTCACTTACTTACGAATCCAAATATCATAATATTATAATTTCAGATCACGCACCATTAACATTTAAAATTAAAATAAATGGTAAAACAGGAAATCTAGGACAATGGAAACTTAATCCACAAATTTTAAAAAATAAAACAACTCAGGAATACATCATAACCCAGATTAAGATGTTTTTTGAAATAAATGACCAACCAGAAATATCTCGCTCTTTATTATGGGAAACATTTAAAGCATATCTTCGAGGAATTATGATTTCTTCACAAGCATTCCATAATAAGAAGATTCGGAAGGAACAACATGACTTAGAAAGGGAGATCAAACAATTAGATATACAGAATGCAACAAAATCAGATATAATAATACATAATAAAATTGTAGCATTGAAGTATAAATTAAATAAAATATATACTGATCAAGTTTTAAAATACTACCAACATACTAAACAATTGTTGTTTGAATTTGGAGACAAACCACAAAAACTATTGGCTCGACAATTAAGGAAAATTGAAGCGGAAAAAATTATACATAGGATTAAATCACAAAACGGTGAATTATTAATACAACCCAAGGATATTAATGAAAGATTTATGCAATATTATAAAAATTTGTATACTGGTAACACAACAGTAAATAAAACAGAAATAGATGCCTTTTTAAATGTATGTAACTTAAAAGAATTAGATTTACAAAATAGAGAATTTTTAAATGCCAATATTTCAATAAAAGAAATCCAAGAATCTATTAAATCTTTAAAAAATGGTAAAACTCCAGGACCAGATGGTATAGGCTCGGAATTTTATAAAATTTTTCATGCCCAAATGGTCCCATATTTAAAATCATTATATGAACAGATATATATACAAGAGAAATTACCAGACACATTGAACGAATCTATTATAACACTTATACCCAAAATAAATAAAGATTTGGATGATCCAGGATCGTATAGAGCAATTGCTTTATTAAATACCGATCAAAAAATTTTAACAAAAATTCTTGCACAAAGACTAAGCAAAATTGTTAATGAATTAATTCATCCTGATCAAACAGGATTTATACCTAAAAGATATTCTTCATATAATTTAAGACGGTTATTTAATATTATATACTCGAAAAGAAGTGATAAAAAAGATTTAGTAGTCATCTCGTTGGATGCAGAAAAAGCTTTTGACCAGGTGGAATGGCCTTATCTATTTTCGGTGATGGAAGCATTTAAGCTTGGTGATAAGTTTACTACTTGGATTAAATTATTATACGCAAATCCAACAGCTAGAATAATAACAAATTATATGTTATCAACTAAGTTTAGTTTATCTCGAGGTTGTAGACAAGGCTGTCCTTTATCACCATTACTGTTTGCGTTAGCAATCGAACCTCTTGCTCAAAGGGTAAGACTACATCCAGAAATATATGGATACGATACTAAAGATACTAAGAATAAAATCTCGTTATATGCGGACGATATACTACTTTATATTACAAAACCGGAAATAAGTATCTGTAATTTGTTAAAACTAATAACGGAATTTGGTTTAATTTCAGGATATAGCATCAATTGGAATAAAAGTGAACTTATGCCAATAACCATGAATAATTTACAGATATTACAACAATTTCCTTTCAAGATAACAAATGAAAATATTAAATATCTTGGTATTTTTGTTACAAAAAGATTTGACTCTTTATTTAAATCTAATTTCCCGTTATTATTGAATAAATTAAATAAAAATATCTTATATTGGAAAAGCTTACCTATCTCAATGTTAGGTAAAATAACGCAATAAAAATGATTTTCCTCCCACAATTATTATATTTATTTCAATCAATCCCGATATACCTTTCTAAAAATTTCTTTAAAAAAGTAGACTCAATAGTCACTAACTTTATTTGGGACTACAAAAAATCATAGAATAAATAAAAAAACATTTATGTAAAGCTAAAATAAACGGGGGTTTAGCTTTACCAAAATTTTATGTTCTATTATTGGGCAGTTAATATTAGAAATATGAATTTTTGGTTAGGAGAAATAGATAATAAACCAAATTGGTTAAAAATGGAAAGAGAAGACTGTTTTCCATTTGAAATTAGCTCTATAATATTTGCTAATATTAATGTACCTAAGAAAACTTATAGCGAAAATCTGATAATAGAAAGTGGAATACGTATTTGGAAACAAATAAAGAAAACACTAAAACTAAAATTTATACCGCTAGCTCTTACAATTGCCAATAATTTTACGTTTAAACCGTCAATGATGGATAAAGCTTTTACACAATGGAAAAATAAAGGAATTCTAAACATAGGGGATCTCTATAAGGATAATTCATTTCTTTCATTTCAAGAATTACAACAAACTTACGGGCTTCATAATAATGAATATTTCAGATATTTACAAATCAGAAACTATATTTCCGCAAATACACAAGAACTTAGAAATAGAAAGAGTGAAATTTTAGATGAATGCTTGAATAAACACCAAATACAGAAAAAATGATATCATACATTTATAACATTTTGTTGGAAAGTGATATCCCATCATCGGAAATACATAGACAGCGCTGGGAAAATGAACTAAGTCAAATAATAAGTCCAGAAATATGGGAAGAAAGCCTACAACATATACATTATTGCTCTTTAAACGCTAAACATGCACTTATACAGTTTAAAATCTTACATAGATTACATTATTCTAAATCTAAACTACATAATATATTTCCAAAACTATCACCTATATGTGATAAATGTCAAATCATGGAAGCAACTCTGTCACACTCATTTACTAATTGTACGAAGATTTTACAATATTGGAATGAAATATTCAAAACAATCTCGAAAGTTATTAATATTACTATGATTTATGACCCAAAGTTAATCATACTTGGAATACCGGAAATGGAACAAATAATTACAAGGAATCATAGAACTTTTATCGACTATTCTTTAATAATTGGGAAAAAATTAATATTAAAATTTTGGAAAGGCCCTGTATCCCCAACAATTAAAATGTGGAATACAGAAATGACGGAGACACTTCACTTGGAGAGATTGAGACTTGTCCTTATGGACAGGTTAGATCTCTTCAAGGAGATATGGTCTCCCTATATTAAATATCTACAGGGTCACAATGGTTCGGCGCAGGGACTTGACTGAGGCCTGAATATCTGAGTGGATGAAGAAATACACATAACAAATCATGAATGTATCTCCAAGATTGGATTACTTAGTAATACTTTAATCTCCATCAAACTTTTCATACCTTCTTTTCTATTTTCTATTCCTTTTTTTCTATCTCTCTATCTTTAATTAAGGAAAAAATTATAGAAACATACTATATAAATTTTTTAATATGTACACACTTATCTCTGTTTGTATGAAAAAGATTATAGATGTCCTAAACTTGTAATTATATAAAACTATGTACTTTCAATTATACAATAACTATGAAATATAAAATTAACAATAATACAAACATTATTAATATTTTGATAACATTATGAATATTAAAAAAAAATGTTGTTTAAGATTGGGTACTACGTAGTTAAATTAGCGGGGATTTCTATTTGGTAATTAGAAGAATATCTATGTTTTGAGAAATCTAAGTGTATTACTTATATTAGGAATATACTACATATACCCCCAATTATATAAAATAAATAATAACGGAATGTATAATGGATAATACTACAATTATCATAAATAGTACTAATTAATAATCAATACGTTATAATTTTACACATTGTATAAATCTCAATGTCGTATAAGAGTGTACTTGGTATATACTGTTTCTACAATAAAAAAATATTTAAAAAAAAAAAAAAAAAAAAAAAAAATTTTAACCCTCAATCTCTCGGTATTAAAATTGTTTTTTTTAATCAACCGCAAAGAGTCATCAAGAGGCAGTGAGCAGAAGAACACCACAAGAGACACAACAAAAATAACTTGATAAATTTCATCTTTATCATTTAAATAATTGTTATATTTTAAGACTCATTACATTTTAAACTTTAATAAATCCTTTTTCCACTTGCCATGCATGCGTGTTCTTCGTCACAATGGGAACCCAATAGATAGGAATGGCTGCGCTGTCGGAGACCCACTACGAGTGCATGGGGAGTTTGAGGAGAGATGGACTGAATGCGTGGGGGAGGAATGGCAAGGAGCAGAGTGGAGGGGTTGAAGGGAGGAGGGGTGATTGAGTGAACAGGCACCACACCAGCCATGAGTTACTGGACTGCCAGCCCACCAACCATGAGTTAGTGAACTGTCAGCCCACCAGCTGTAAGTGACTGAAATGCCAGCCCACCAGTCATGAATTAGTGAACAGCCAGCCCACCAGCCATAACTCACTGAACTGCAAGTCCAAGAATCCATTCAGTCCACAATGTCTATATTAGCCCACTGCAAACCAGTCCCTTCAGCGCACATATTAGCGCTCCAGCGATCCATGCAAGGATAGACTTTCCTCCTTCAGTTTGTCCATCTATCATCTTTACTGAGTGGTTCATTATATCCATTATATTCCTCTCTGGACATTTCATCCGATACCTTACCGGTACTTTCACTGAACTGATGATTGTATTGCTTGATCAATAGCTCTCCTAATTGAACAGTAAATATTTGATTAACGGCAGCAGCATGGTGGTCCTGCTTTCATCGTTCCATCTCAAGGAGCCATAGATAACCCATCCGAGTAGGGTTTTCACAGCAAACGGTCCATCCCCTTGGCTCCTCACAGTCTCTATAGGTTCCAATGCCTTCAAAGCATTTGTTCCGATAAGTAGGTCGAAACCCAGAATTTATTTTAGGTATCCCGACATCATTCAAGTAAGGTCATTGTTTCAAGTCCTCATTTCTGGGTAAATTTTAATGGCAAACAGGCATGGTCCCATGAGTAAACACCACAGATATAGGTATACAATTATCTTCATTCAGACTGGATAATTCCGTACTTTTAATGTGATGACTAACGCACTCTTTCTCTTGATTCATGGTACGCAATAGAATTTTAAACGTTTCACCTGTAATGTCCAGCTTTCTGTACAAAAGGTAGCCAAACTTCCGAGATCCAAAATTGAATAAATTCGCAACACTGCATTCGTCTTGCTATTCCTTGCCTGTACTGGTAAGATAGAGAAGATACAGATTTCTACCCCGCCCCAATATGGGCAGTTAACTGAGGCGAGGTGACAGAATCACTCGCAGCTGGCTTCACCTTCAGTTCTATTTGCTCTGGCTTCTTCTGCTCAGTGTGAAGTGCTTCAGGATGATCTTGCTTGCATTTATCACAAGTTATAGGACTCCTACAGTCTTCAACCATCTGTCCTTTCTTCAAACATCAAAATAGATGCCCGTTTCCTTTAAGAAATCCATCTTTTCTTTATATTCCTTCTTGAATTTTCGACACCACCTAATGGTGGGACCAACTTCGTTACATGACAAGCTGAAACAACTTGACTTAACAGTAGATGTATGTATTTTATTTTTGCCTTTTGTTTCTGCAGGTATTACAGCAGTAACAAAACTACTTCCCTCAGGTCCTGGACTTCCTTTTCTTTTAGTAAAGGTAGAACCTTTGACGTTGGCTGGTTTAGGATCTTGAATATCCACATGTCGCAGACTTGACATACACCCTTGGCTATGAAATTCACCGGATGAGGAAACATGGCTTCTCGATTTTCACCTTCCTGTATCTGGCCTGCTTATTTTTCCACTTTTCTCTAAGTCTGAAGGGCAGTTTAAGAATAGTAGCCTCAGCCTCTCTCTTCATCCGCTCCGACTGTTCTTCCTGTGCTTCAATCTCATGCATTCTCGCCAAGGCGGCAGCTTGTAGCACAAGAGTAGATATAGTTGCTTTAGCTTCCATCAGAGACCCTTGTGGGTGAACAGGATACAGAACCAGATTTTGGTCTAGATCTTCGTGGCGATCTAATGTGGTGTTATGTTTTATTCAATGTGGGTACCTTGTTGCATAGCTTCTCCCAACCTAGAGCGCTTTCGTGCCATGATTTCTGATGACCACTTCTCCGCCTCTTCCATGAAACCGAGGAAATGCTTTGCTCTCTTCTGATACCACTGGACACGCGATTTACGTTCTGTCCCAGACAGTTGTAGACTCAATGTTGAGTTTTGTTTTTCTCCAACTTCATGGTAGAGGTTGAGTAATTGTTCCAGGTTGGTGTGTAATGCGCTCGCATTTTCCTCGGAGTTCATTAATTCCCTCTGGTGTTCAACTGACTTAATAGTCTTTTTCCACAACTTCTCTCTGTCCTTCTGGTAATTTTCCAGGTAGGCCAGTTCCCATTTCTCAGTTCGCTTGGTCTCTCTCCTCTCCCTTCTCCACATAGCTCTACCGTCTGGATCTTTTTCACACACATGTGACTCTTCTCGGCATGGCTTAACAGTCGAGGATTCCATGGCTCTCTCTGGTAGCGCTTCTTCGATGACTTACCCGCTTCTTCTAGTTCCATGAATTAAACAGGTATTTGGCAGTCTGCCAAATGCTCTGGATCAGTGAAGTTTCCAATCTTCAGATAAGTCGAGTGGCTGTGTTGATTAACCTACCGGCAGGTCGGCTCTAAAACCGGTCAAGCTACAATCTCCGGCAGAGACATAGCTGCTTCAGTTCCTCTTCTATGGAACCAGTCTTCAGTTCCACTTCTACGGAACCACTCTTCTGGAAGTAATCTCACAATTCAGCCGAATAGATCCAGCCCAATGTCCTGTCCCTCTTCTATGGGACCAATCTTCTACCTCCTGGCAATAAAAAAAAGTTTTGACTCTAATGTAGCCACAGATTTTATACCGTTTCATGGATTTAGACCTCATATTCACTTTAATGGATGACCGAAGATGAGAAGGTAATCTGTACGCACTCACGAGCTCTCCGCGAGATATTCAATGCTGTCGACATATAAGTCTTCCAAAAACAATCTTGATTAATATTTACTGTAGTAGTACAAACAGCAAGATAATCATAAAGGCTTCCTTCTTCATGCAAAAGTACATTTCAATCATACTTGCCGTCATGCTCGTGCATGGTTAAAAAGTATGTCGCTTCCCCCATCTTCTTCGATCTAAACTAAACTAAGCGCCTTGGGAGTCTACGCGAGAATCTAAGCCACAAACATGCCTCAGACTACTTATAAATCCCACCCGCGTAATTACAGGCAGATAACATTTAAAGGTAAATGTTATAATTATGACATACTGAGTGAAGATAAATGGCTACTGAAGGGACAATGAAGACATGAGAGAGGAGCTGGCCAAGGTCGACTGGAAAAGGATCACATCAGAAATGGAATAGCAATGGCAGGCATTTCCGGGCATAATCCAGAAGATGCAGGATCATTTCATTCCAAAGAGGAAGAAATATTCTAAGGGGAGTAAGAGGCAACCGTGGCTGTCAAGGGAAGTTGGGCATTGAATGAAACTTAAAGAAAATGTGTAGCATATAGCAAAGAGTATCGGGAAGCCAGAGGATTGGGAGACTTTAGAAGGACAACAGAAGGTAACAAAAGGGGCAATACGGGGTGAAAAGGTGAAGTATGAGGGTTAGCTGGCCAAGAATATAAAGAAGGAGTGTAAAAGCCTATTTACGTATGTTAAGAGAAAAAGATTAGTAAAGACAAATGTGGGTCACTTGCAGGCAGAAACAGGTGAAATTATTATGAGGAACCAGGAAATGGCAGAAGAGTTGAACAGGTACTTCGTTTGTTTGCCTTCCTTAGTGAAGATAGAACCAATTTCCCAAATGTACGAGAGGACAGAGGATCTAGGGAAACCGAGTAACTGAAAAAGAATTGTATTCGGCGAGAAATAGACTAATGGGTAGACTAATGGGACTTAAGGTTGATAAATCCCCAACGCCTAATGGTCTGTATCCAGAGTACTTAAGGTGGTGGCTTTTGAAATCCTGGACGCATTGGAGATAATTTTCCAGTGTTCTGTAGATTCAGGATCAGTTCCTGTGGATGTGAGGGTAGCTAACGTTAGCCCACTTTTCAAGAAAGGAGCGAGAGAGAAAACAGGAATTATAAACTAGTTATCTTGATATCGGTGGTCGGGAAGATGCTGGAATCAATTATGAAAGGAGTAATAACGGTTCCTTTGGATTGCAGTAAAGGGATTGGTCCAAATCAGCATGGATTTGTGAAGGGGAAACCCTGCTTGACATCTTATGGAATTTTTTGAGGATGTGACAAGTAAAATGGATCAAGGAGAGCCAGTGGATGTAGTGTACCTGGACTTTCAGAAATCCTTTGATATGTCCCACACAGGAGATTAGTGGGTAAAATTAGAGCACATGATATTGGAGGTAGGATATTGACATGCATAGCGAATTAGTTGGCCGACATGAAACAAAGGGTAGGAATAAACCGGTCCCTGTCAGATTGGCATGCAGTGGCGAGTGGAGAGCCGCAAGGCTAGGTGCTGGGGCAGCAACTATTAACAATATATATAAATGATTTAGATGATGGGATTAAAAATAACTATCAAATTTTCAGAAGACACAAGGATGGGTGGCAGTGTGAACTACGAAGAGGTTGCTAGGAGGTTGCAGGATGACGTTGACAATTTGGATGAGTGGGCATGGCATATGCAATATAACAATGTAGATAAATGTAAGGGTTAGCAATGTTACAAAATTTCGATATTTTAAAAATCAAGTCTGCAATTTATCCCATCAGATAAAGCATAAAAATGAGTTTAATTTGACACCTAATTCACTTTCATATCTTCAGTATTAAAAAAGTTATGGCCGTTTTCATACTCGGAAATTAGTAACTTGTTTCCCATTGCTTTTCTATTGACTTAACATAAAAGTTGTGATCGAGGACAGTCAAAAGCACATAACTTTCTTAAAAATTAAGAGAACTGAAATTCATTTTCAGTTATTATGGATTGAAGTATTCTGAAACAAATATGAAACAATCTTACATGGATGACCTGAAATTAAATCATATAATTAGTTAGTTACCCAATTGTAGCTAATTACAAAATTCAATTACTAGATCTTAAACATCTATCCATTTGTTAAGAAAAAAAAAAATAACATTTATTTTAAAGCCTAAGTGTCCAATTAACATTCACACAATAATTCACAATATATAATTTTTAAATCTAATTGTCATTCATTTATAGGCCAAATTGAAGGAATTTGGTGTTTATTGCCTGTAGACTTTACTTCGGAGTCATGTGAGTGACTACGTGAAGACCCCGTCCAGCACGCATGCGCGACATTAGCGTTCATGCAGTGCACCCGCGACGAACGGGAGTTCAAGGCGCTCCCGCTACAAATTGAAAAGTCGGGCCGACAGGTAAGTTTTACCGTGGCCGTGTGTCTTTTTCTCTGTGGTCTGCTTGTTTTCCAGAAAGAATGAGCAAGACCAGAGGGAAGAAATCTGCAGCTCGCCCCCGTTCGTCCTCCGTTGAGGAATGTTCTTTGGAGGGGGGGCAAGAGGCGGCGGGAATAACTACCGCGCCAAGCCCAGCACCGCTCGGGCTGCCTGAGCAGCGGGCTGAAGTCTGCAATGAAGTCTGCAGCCAGCTTCACCTTCTTTTGAAGGCAGCATTGGCGACCAGGTCTGGGCTGGCTGAAGATGTCCGGAGTACGCAGGGTGTACAGGATCAGGAAGAGCTGCTGGGTGTGGTCAACTGCTACGTAGCCATTCCACGAGCGGGTCGGCCGTTAGAGCCGAAACTTGCAGCCAGCATTGACCACCTGTCCTCAAAAGAACAGGTAGTCATTGAGGCTCTTGAACAATATACAGCCCCAGAAAATTGTACATCATTGAATGTACCAGCTGTAAACAGCCAAATTTGGGGACATTTGGGGCAGAACATCAGGAACCTGGAGTTGAAGCTCCAGAAAATCCTTAAACTCCTGACTGCAGGAATAACATCATATGCTCGGTCCATTGATGGTGTGGACATCTCCACAAATCAGCAAGACACATTAGCTCTGCTGTGCACCACTCAATATGAAATAAACAATTTACGGAAGGAAATCATCAAGCCTGCCCTCAACCCAAAATTTGCGGGACTTTTATTATGCAAAACACCGGGTTTAGAACCTCCTATTCTGCTCTTTGGGAAGGACCTTCCGAAAAAGGTGAAAGACCTAGAGGAAGAATCCAAGACCTTTGGTCTCGTGAGGGCAGGTTTGGGACCGAGCAGACCTAACAAACCCAGGCGGCAGTACCCCACGGCGTCCACCAGTCGTCGACCACCATATGGGACTGGTGAAAGCTCGGGGTCCGCAACCAATCCCCGTAAGCCTTTTTTAGGCCAGGGCCCAGAGCGGACCCCATGGAAAATGTGCCACCCCCAACAACATCAACATCAACATCAACAGCAGCCCTCTACAGGTCAGCAGACGCCTCATCGTCCAGCGAAGAGGCAGAAGAAGCACCAGTAACCATGTTGGTAGGTGGGTCTGGTTCCTCTCAGCATATGAGCAGTAGGGGCTCTATACATAGAAACATAACATAGAAATTAGGTGCAGGAGTAGGCCATTCAGCCCTTCGAGCCTGCACCGCCATTCAATATGATCATGGCTGATCATCCAACTCGGTATCCCGTACCTGCCTTCTCTCCATACCCTCTGATCCCGTTAGCCACAAGGGCCACATCCAACTCACTCTTAAATATAGCCAATGAACTGGCCTCAACTACCCTCTGTGGCAGAGAGTTCCAGAGACCCACCACTCTCTGTGTGAAAAAAGTCTTTCTCATCTCGGTCTTAAAGGATTTCCCCCTTATCCTTAAGCTGTGACCCCTTGTCCTGGACTTCCCCAACATCGGGAACAATCTTCCTGCATCTAGCCTGTCCAACCCCTTAAGAATTTTGTAAATTTCTATAAGATCCCCTCTCAATCTCCTAAATTCCAGAGAGTATAAACCGAGTCTATCCAGTCTTTCTTCATAAGACAGTCCTGACATCCCAGGAATCAGTCTGGTGAACCTTCTCTGCACTCCATCTATGGCAATAATGTCCTTCCTCAGATTTGGAGAAACAAAACTGTACGCAATACTCCAGGTGTGGTCTCACCAAGGCCCTGTACAACTGAAGTAGCACCTCCCTGCTCCTGTACTCAAATCCTTTTGCTATGAAAGCTAACATACCATTCGCCTTTTTCACTGCTTGCTGCACCTGCATGCCTACTTTCAATGACTGGTGTACCATGACACCCAGGTCTCGCTGCATCTCCCCTTTTCCTAATCGGCCATCATTTAAATAATAGTCTGCTTTCCTGTTTTTGCCACCAAAGTGGATAACCTCACATTTATCCACATTATACTGCATCTGCCAAACATTTGCCCACTCACCCAGCCTATCCAAGTCACCTTGCAGTCTCCTAGCATCCTCCTCACAGCGAACACTGCCCCCCAGCTTAGTGTCATCCGCAAACTTGGAGATATTGCCTTCAATTCCCTCATCCAGATCATTAATATATATTGTAAATAGCTGGGGTCCCAGCACTGAGCCCTGCGGTACTCCACTAGTTACTGCCTGCCATTGTGAAAAGGACCCGTTTACTCCTACTCTTTGCTTCCTGTTTGCCAGCCAGTTCTCTATCCACATCAATACTGAACCCCTAATACCGTAAGCTTTAAGTTTGTATACTAATCTCTTATGTGGGACCTTGTCGAAAGCCTTCTGGAAGTCCAGATATACCACATCCACTGGTTCTCCCTTATCCACGCTACTAGTTACATCCTCGAAAAATTCCACAAGATTCGTCAGACATGATTTACCTTTTGTAAATCCATGCTGACTTTGTCCAATGATTTCACCACTTTCCAAATGTGCTGCTATCCCATCTTTAATAACTGACTCTAGCAGTTTCCCCACTACCGATGTTAGACTAACTGGTCTGTAATTCCCCGTTTTCTCTCTCCCTCCCTTCTTAAAAAGAGGGGTTACAATTGCTACCCGCCAATCCTCAGGAACTACTCCAGAATTTAAAGAGTTTTGAAAGATTATCACTAATGCATCCACTATTTCCTGAGCTACCTCCTTAAGTACTCTGGGATGCAGCCTATCTGGCCCTGGGGATTTATCGGCCTTTAATCTATTCAATTTACCCAGCACCACTTCCCGACTGACCTGGATTTCACTCAATTCCTCCTTTGACCCACAGTCCCCTGCTATTTCAGGCAGATTATTTATGTCTTCCTTAGTGAAGACGGAACCAAAGTAGTTATTCAATTGGTCCGCCATATCCTTGTTCCCCATGATCAACTCACCTGTTTCTGACTGCAAGGGACCTACATTTGTTTTAACATTTCTGACTGCAAGGGACCTACATTTGTTTTAACAAATACTATACTAACAAATACTATACTAACAGGGGGGAGATTGCACTTGTTTTTGGATGCATGGGAATCCATCACTAATGACAAGTATATACTCAGCAGCATTCGTGGCTATAAAATTGACTTTGTTCATGAAAACATTCTGCCAGTTCAGCATATACCCCAAAGGGTATTCACCCTCTCAGTCAAAGAGAAACAAGAGGGTCAAGCTGAACTGATGAGGTTACTAGCAAAAGGTGTCATTGAAAGAACAAAACAAGAACCTTTGGAATTTGCGTCTAATATTTTCACTAAAATCAAAAAAGATGGTGGATGTCGCATCATCATTGATTTAACTACTTCAAACAAGTCTGTTAGGTATATACATTTCATGATGTAAACTTTTGAAACAGCCAGACTATTGGTTTCTAGAGGGTACTTTCTAGCAAGCATTGATTTAAAAGATGCCTACTACTCAGTACCCATACACAAGGAGCATCGTAAATACTTAAAGTTTATCTGGATGAAACAGCTATGGCAATTTAAAGCCTTACCAAATGGGCTAACCTCCGCTCCAAGGTTGTTCACTAAAATCTTAAAACCCGCCTTGGCATTATTGAGGAAACAAAAGCATATAGTCATGGCGTACTTAGACGACATTTTAATAGTAGGGAAAACCTTGGAGACAGCCATTTCGGCAGTAGCAGCTACCAAACGTTTGTTTGAAACTTTGGGGGTTGTCATACATCCAGATAAATCCAATTTTACACCGTCCACTACCATGGACTATCTTGGATTTACGATTGATACTGTTCGCATGATTGTAACTCTGCCGAAGGGGAAAGCATCAGAGTTGGCACTATCATGCAACAAACTCATGGATAAACATCAGCCAACCATACGGCAGGTAGCTAGAGTTATTGGTAAAATGGTAGCAGCTTTTCCAGCTGTACAATTTGGGCCTTTGCACTATCAAAATTTGCAAAGAGCAAAAGTGCATCCACTAAAGCAAAACTCAGGTCACTTTGACCGAGCTATGAATTTAACTGCTGAATCCATTCCAGAGTTACAATGGTGGACAAGGAACGTAAGGCTCAGCTCCAGTCCCATAATAATCACCAACCCAGTATTAACCATTCAAACGGATGCCAGTGCTTTGGGCTGGGGAGCAACTAACATGCAATCCAGCACAGGGGGCAGATGGACTAATGTTGAATCATCTTGCCTACAGAAACGGGGTATCAACTACTTAGAAATGTTGGGTATGTTTTATGGTTTAAAAGCATATTCATCTAATACGCATCATGCACATGTCCGGTTGCAATTAGATAATACCACGGTGGTGGCTTATATCAACCACATGGGTGGTGTAAAGTCGATATCGTGTGACAATTTGGTCAACCTAATCTGGCAATGGTGTGTCGAAAGACATATTTGGTTATCAGCAACTTACCTACCAGGTAAGCAAAATACAGTGGCAGACACCAGGTCACGCAATTCAATGATAACATCGAATGGATGTTAAATCCCAAAATATTTGTTGAAATTACAAAGCAATATGGCACACCAGATATCGATCTATTTGCATCCAGGCTGAATCACCAGGTGTTGAAACACCGTTGGAATTCCCCAGCAGTCGAGAATTATTAATCCACCCAGTGTCAGGCATTAGTCACCCGTGCCATGACAGAGTCAATCTCCTGGCTTGCAGATTCTAAAAAGACCTCTACTGGGCCTGGACGCCATCAACATGATGACCGCATCCCACCGGGAGTCCACCAGGAGACAATACCTGACCAACATAAGAAAATGGGAACGATATTGCTCCAAAACAGGAACTACCTACACTACAGCTACAGCCACCAGTGTTGTGGAGTTTCTGGTTAGATTACATCGGGAAGGACTCAGCTACGGCGCCATTAATACAGCCAGGAGTGCGTTGTCAGCTTATTTGGTTCCAGCAGCAGGACAACTGGCTTTGGGGTCCCATCCACTAGTGGTCAAAATCATGAGGGGCATTTTTAACACCAATTCCCCCAGACCAAGGTACACTCAGATCTGGGATGTCAGCATTGTACTGACGTACCTTAGGGGATGGCCACCATCCAGGTCACTCACGCTGGAACAACTTACTCTGAAATCAGTCATGCTCATGGCACTAGTGTCAGCTCAAAAGGTACAGTCCCTCCACCTTCTGAGGCTGGACAGCATGACAGAGTCATTGGACTGTTTCACATTTCATATTCAGGGACTGGTCAAACAAACTAGACCAGGTACCACGCCTCCAGTCATGGAGTTCCGGGCATATTCATCTGACCCACGGCTGTGTGCCAAGACCCATCTCGCCAATTACATAGACACAACACACAACTTAAGAGGGAGAGAAAAAGCCTTATGGATAAGCCACAAGAAGCCTCATGGTCAGGTGACGAGCCAAACCATTTCAAGGTGGCTCAAGCAGGTGCTTAAGTCCGCGGGAGTCAATACTAATGTTTACAAATCTCACTCCACCAGGGCTGCATCTACGTCGGCAGCTAGCCGAATGGACGTGCCTATGGACCTTATTCTGGCCAGAGCAGGATGGTCCTCGGAAAGAACTTTCCAAAGGTTTTATAATAAGCTGCTGGCGGAACCTGCTACATTTGCAGACAGAATTTTAGAGTCTGCAGCTAATATTTAATTTAAGCCGGGGGAGCGCTCTGTTTTTTATTGTCATTAATAAACCTTTATTGTTCACAAACAGGTTATTGTTGATTGTAATAACATACTTCCTTCATCTAAGGTCTTCAGACAGTGAGTGAAGCATGAGCTGGTACACGGTTCGGATTCACAGAGCTTTTGAAGTCTTCACGTAGTCACTCACGTGACTCCGAAGTAAAATAGTAATATTAAATGAGAACTTACCAGTTCGAAGTTTGATCTGTATTTTATGAGGAGTTACGATGAGGGATTACGTGCCCTCCGCTCCCACCCTCTATTATACAGATCAACTGGTAATTAAGTTCTTATTTTTTCATTACTATATTTATTTCAATTGTTGTGTTTTTTCTGCGAATCCACACCGCTGCTTTGAAGAAATGTCGCGCATGCGTGCTGGACGTGGTCTTCACGTAATCCCTCATCGTAACTCCTCATAAAATACAGATTAAACTTCGAACTGGTAAGTTCTCATTTAATCTTACTATTAATGGCCATTTAAAACAGCTTGCGAGTTGGATTTTCTGGAACGCGATGGATTGGATCGTTGCGGTTGTGATGAATTTAAACCCCATAACGGCAGGAAAAATTCTGCCGGTTCGTACGGGGAATAAATCACCGTTTCGCAACATTAAATGTTGATTAAGGTCATCTAAAAAAGCAGGTTTATATGTAAAAATAAACAGCTTTCACTTACCTGTCCCCTACGTAAAATCCGTCCCCGTTGTCGGCGT
Source organism: Okamejei kenojei (assembly GCA_035221665.1). Taxonomy (NCBI): domain Eukaryota; kingdom Metazoa; phylum Chordata; class Chondrichthyes; order Rajiformes; family Rajidae; genus Okamejei; species Okamejei kenojei. The sequence continues at coordinate 126,426 of JAVHYY010000137.1, forward strand.
TCACGGCATTAGGAGTTAATTTAAATTTTACTCCAGCGATGAAATAGTCGGTCTAATTTTTTTTTTTTAATTAACTTACCGGCAGTCAGAACGAATCTCCAGAAATAGCTCACACTCCGAGAAAATAAAGCTCCGAATGGCAAGGGAAAACCGCATTTTAACTCCCCCCCGATATTGACCGCCTAGACTTACTGCCACTCTTCACCAATTCCACCCCTACAGCCTCTAAACAGACACCACTTCGTTCACTACACCAATCCAAACATCATGAACAAAGACGCATTCGTGGCCTGACACACTGACATCTACCACGTAGATGCCTGTAAACAGCTCAATTGCACAACCTTATGTCTCCCACTGGAACGCGACTTGGCACAGATAAAGACGACTTTAACTTTGGCACCTTTCGGGGGGGGGGGGCCCGAAAGGTGCCAAAGTCGCGCACTCGGCAGCACCGCTATAGGTAAGTTTTGTAACATACCTACTAATACAAAAACTAAAGGTACTCTAAAAACATACACGTAAACACAGACCAAAACAGCAAAAGAACAAAAAGACCAGAGAGTTTTGTAACATACCTATATCCAGATTGGTGGCAAGAATAAGGAGGCAGAGTATTATCTCATGGTTGTCAGATTCGGAAAAAGGGAAGTGCAACGGGACCTGGGTGTCTATGTACAGCAGTCACTGACAGTAAACATGCAGGTACAGCAGGCAGTGAAGAAAGCTAATGGCATGTTGGCCTTCATAACGAGAGGATTTGAGTATAGGAGGTCCTTCTGCAGCTGTGCAGGGCCCTGGTGAGACCACTTCTGGGGTATTGTGTTCAGTTTTGGGCTCATAATTTGAGGAAGGGAGGACATCCTCACTTTTGAGGCACTGCACCGTAAATTCACGAAGTTGATTCCCGAGATGGCGTAACTGTCATATGAGGTTAAATTGGAACGACTGGGCTTGTATTTACAGGAATTTGGAAGGATGAGAGGTGATCATTTCGAAACATATAACATTATAAAAGGACTGGGCAAACTGGATGCAGGAAAAATGTTCCCAATGTTGGGAGAGTCCAGAACCAGGGGTCGCAGTCTAAGAAAAAGGGGAGACGAATTAAAACTAAGATTAGAAAAAAAAAGGTTTCACTCAGAGAATTGTGAATTTGTGGAATTCTCTGCCACAACAGGTAGTAGATGCCAATTCACTGGATGAATTTAAAATATAGTTAGATAGCGCTCGAGGGGCTAGCGGGATCAAGGGATATGGGGCGAAGGCAGGCACTGGTTACTGATTGTAAATGATCAGATGTGATCACAATGAATGGCGGTGCAGACTCGACGGGCCGGTGACCTCCTCCTGCACCTTTTTTCTTTGTTTCTATGTTAACCTCTGCTGCAGGCACCCTGGGGTTAGACACACTTAAGTCTGAAGGGCCAGGTTTTACTGCCCTGTTGGTTTTCTGCTAGCAGCGAACACAGAAAGCAATCAGTTTATCGGGCAGGGTCGCACTTTCACCAATGATGTTACCTGATCCTGCACAGCAGCCAGTAATCTTATTCAGACCTTGCCACATCCTTCGTGCGTCCAAGTGATTATACTGGGACTCATGTTTGACCCGGATATCCCGCTTGGGATCCTTGATGGCTTTGCGGAGATCATAGCGGGCTTTCCTGTACCGCACGGAATGGTTTGCCTTGTATGCCGTGGACCTGGCCTTCGCCTGTGAATGTACCTCGCGGTTCATCCATCGATTTCCGTTGGAGAACACTCGGATTAACTTCGTCGACACACACTCTTCCACGCACTTGCAGATAAAGACAGTCACGGCATTGGCATAATGTTTTAGCTTAGCTGCAGAAGCCCTGAATGTGGACCAGTCCACTGTCAGCGAACCATGTATCTGCATTCATTGTTCCATCTGTTTTCTAATATATGTGGAAACAAAATCAATACATGAATAGACAGACGGCCCCGAGACTTTCCTGATGGGGCTGGAGATGTACAGAGACTTTACATTTATGATAAATATTGGTCGATTGGGACCAGTGAATCGGAAACAGCCTCAATGGTGAAGGGATCGGGATACAGGAGAAATGGGATGTTTATGTTTGGTAAATGATAGAAGTGGGCAGTGCGGGTTTAAATCCACATCAGGGTGGGGGCTGTGTAAAGGAGTTATCCTGTTGCTCTGAGATTTGCAATGATACAGAAGATAGTGGAAGAGCGTTTTGTCGTGAAATCGCGTTCCAGTGGGAGACATAAGGTTGTGCAATTGATCTGTTTACAGGCATCTGCGTGGTAGATGTCAGTGTGTCAGGCCACGAATGCGTCTTTGTTCATGATGTTTGGATTGGTGTAGTGAACGAAGTGGTGTCTGTTTAGAGGCTGTAGGGGTAGAATTGGAGAAGAGTGGCAGTAAGTCTAGGCGGTCAATCTCGCCTTAGCAATTGGAAATGATAACGTTCGAGGGCGGAAAGGGGACACCAAAGTGAAAGGGTGTGTGAGACGTGTTTGAAGTGGTCTTGTGCATTCTTGGCCGAATAAATCGACAGGAAGTTGGAGACAATGGAATGAGAACCTGTCGTGAGGAAAGGTGAACAGCTGGCAGTAGTTGTGCACGTGTGCCTTTTCTGAAGAAGCGACTCTCTCGTTCACTACAAAAATTTCGTAGCTCCGCGCGATGTCACACACAACTACATACCCATCCGCGCTTCTAAGTGGGACCGTCCCCGCGCGGACATACGATGCCCGTACCCCTCAACGCGACCACGAGGTCGCTTAAATTGCGTGCCAAGGACACATAAGTGGGACAGGCCCTTTACTTTACTAAATAATGGAGTCAGTCACTGGATACAGCGATAATCGTTGGCAGTGATTCACAGGCGTCGGGTAGACGTCGAGAATCACAGGGTGTGTCGCTATCCGTAACTGTGCGCGATACCAACAACGTTAACTGACAATACCTCATTGATGATACACAACATTTGCTTGAAAATTAGTCCCTAATCAATATTGGAAATGAATGAATTGAAACGACTCAGACTGTGACCTCGATTAGATTTAATATCAGATTAGCGTGCACGAGGTTAACCGAGGTGGTGCTTAGTGAAGGTGCAGAATTTCTCTGCTTTTTCAGAATAGATGAATGTTATTGGACCATTTTACCTTTTGATATACAGTAGCTCAACATTTTAACAAGCGGAGTAACGGGAAAGCTGATCGCAATCTTCAGTTGCTCTCTAAATTTGATCTGAGTCACTCCGTAAATAAAGATGTTTGCGCAGCAGCTGAGAAGCTGAATGGCATACACCAATTCCTTTGCATAATAAAGGCGGATAGACGTCTCCAGGTCTGTGTAGAGACATCTCATGAGAATGAAGACCAGCGTGGTTGTCGCCCAGCAGAGAAAGAAACTCGCAGACATGGTGAAGAGGAGAATGATGGATTGTCGGCGGGTCTCCATCTCAGGATCTCGCTGCCTGCTGCCGTTTCTCTGTCCCTTAAGCGCTCGGTGGCGTCTGCTCGCCGCCAGGTTCTGACTGGCAGTCAGGGAATTGAGGGTCACAATGAGGAAGAAAGGAAACAGCGGGTTCAAAAGTACGTCCACGCAATAAAGAAACTCTAAAGCCCCTATCTCACTTAGGAAACCTGAACGGAAACCTCTGGAGACCGTGTGCCCCACCCAAGGTATCGGTGAGGTTTCTGGAGGTTCCCGTGAGGTTCCCGGAGGTTCCCGGGGGTTCTGGTCACTCTCCATGAGTCACCAGAGGTTCTGGTCAATTGCCTGGAGAGCCTCAACCGAAGCGTGAGCTGCATCTACTGACCAAAGGATATTTGCTTCCGACCGCGCGCACACACACACACACACAAACACGGGCCAGGGACATAGAAACATAGAAACATAGAAATAGGTGCAGGAGTAGGCCATGCGGCCCTTCGAGCCTGCACCGCCATTCAATATGATCAAGGCTGATCATCAAACTCAGTATCCCGTACCTGCCTTCTCTCCAAACCCCCTGATCCCTTTAGCCACAAGGGCCACATCTAACTCCCTCTTAAATATAGCCAATGAAGAGGCCTCAACTACCTTCTGTGGAAGATAATTCCAGAGACTCACCACTCTATGTGTGAAAAATGTTTTCCTCATCTCGGTCCTAAAGGAATTCCCCCTTATCCTTAGACTGTGACCCCTTGTTCTGGACCTCCCCAACATCGGGAACAATCTTCCTTCATCTAGCCTATCCAACCCCTTAAGAATGTTGTAAGTTTCTATAAGATCCCCCCTCAGTCTTCAAAATTCTAGCGAGTACAAGCCAAGTCTATCCAGTCTTCCCTCATATGAAAGTCCTGACATCCCAGGAATCGGTCTGGTGAACCTTCTCTGTACCCCCTCTATGGCAAAAATGTATTTTCTCAGATTTGGAGACCAAAACTGTACGCAATACTCCAGCTGTGGTCTCACCAAAACCCTGTATAACTGCAGTAGAACCTCCCTGCTCCTATACTCAAATCCTTTCGCTATGAATGCCAACATACCATTTGCTTTCTTCACTGCCTGCTGCACCTACATGCCTACTTTCAATGGCTGGTGTACCATGACTCCCAGGTCTCGTTGCATCTCCCCTTTTCCAAATTTGCCACCATTAAGATAATAGTCTACCCTCCTGTTTTTGCCACCAAAGTGGATAACCTCACATTTATCCACATTATACTGCATCTGCCATGCATTTGCCCACTCACCCAGCCTATCCAAGTCACCTTGCAGCCTCCTAGCATCCTCCTCACACCTAACACTACCCCCAGCTTAGTGTCATCCGCAAACTTGGAGATGTTGCATTCAATTCCCTCTTCCAAATCATTAATATATATTGTAAATAGCTGGAGTCCCAGCACTGAGCCTTGCCATTCTGAAAAAGACCCGTTTACTCCTGTCTGCCAGCCAGTTCATATCCACATCAATACTGAACCCACAATACCGTGTGCTTTAAGTTTGCATATTAATCTCTTATGTGGGACCTTGTCGAAGGCCTTCTGAAAGACTAGATATAACACATCCACTGGTTCTCACTTATCCACTCTGCCAGTTACATCCTCGAAAAATTCTATAGGATTCATCAGACATGATTTACCTTTCGTAAATCCATTCTGACTTTGTCTAATGATTTCAGCACTTTCCAAATGTACTGCTATCCCATCTCTAATAACTAGCAGTTTCCCCACTACCGATGTTAGACTAACTGGTCTGTAATTCCCCGTTTTCTCTCTCCCTCCTTTTTTAAGAAGTGAGGTTACATCAGCTACCCTCCAATCCTCAGGAACTACTCCAGAATCTAAGGAGTTCTGTATAATTATCACAAATGCATCCACTATTTCTGTGGCTACTTCCTTGAGTACGCTGGGATGCAGACTATCTGGCCATGGGGATTTATCGGCCTTTAATCCATTCAATTTACCCAACATCACTTTTCGGCTAATCTGGATTTCTCTCAGTTCCTCCACCTTATTTGACCACCGATCCCCTGCTATTTCCGGCAGATTATTTATGTCTTCCTTAGTAAAGACAGAACCAAAGTAGTTATTCAATTGGTCTGCCATGCCATGATCAATTCACCTGTTTCTGAGTGCAAGGGACCTACATTTGTTTTAACTAATCTCTTTCTCTTCACATATCTATAAAAACGTTTGCAGTCAGTTTTCATGTTCCCTGCCAGTTTTCTTTCATAATCTATTTTCCCTTTCCTAATTAAGCCCTTTGTCCTCCTCTGCTGAACTCTGAATTTCTCCCAGTCCTCTTGTAGGCTGCTTTTTCTGGCTAATTTGTATGCTTCATCTTTTGTTTTTATACTATCCCTGATTTCCCTTGTTATCCATTGATGCACTACCTTCCCCGATTTATTCTTTTGCCAAACTGGGATGAACAATTGTTGTTGTTCATCCATGCAGTCTTTAAATAACTTCCATTGCACACCCACTGTCAACCCTTTAAGAATCACTTGCCAGTCTATCTTGGCCAATTAACTTCTCATACCGTCAAAATTACCTTTGTTTATGTTCAGAACCCTTGTTTCCGACTTAATTATGTCACTCTCCATCCTAATGAAGAAAACCATATTATGGTCACTCTTGCCCAAGGGCCCCCGCACAACAATACTGCTAACTAACCCTTCCTCATTACTCAATACCCAGTCTAGAATAGCCTGCTCTCTCGTTGGTTCCTCTACATGTTGGTTTAGAAAACTACCCCGCATACATTCCAAGAAATCCTCTTCCTCAGCACCCCTGCCCATTTGATTCACCCAATTTATATGTAGATTGAAGTCACCCATTATAACTGTTTTACCCTTGTTGCACGCATTTCTAATTTCCTGTTTGATGCCATCCCCAACTATTACTGTTAGGTGGCCTGTGCACAACTCCCACTGGCGTTTTCTGCCCCTTAGAGCTTCGCAGCTCTACCCATATCGATTCCACAACCTCCAAGCTAATGTCCTTCCTTTCTATTTCATTAATCTCCTCTCTCACCAGCAAAGCTACCCCACCTACCTTTCCTTTCTGTCTATCCCTCCTGAATATTGAATATTCCTGGAAGTTCAGCTCCCAGCCTTGGTCCCCCTGGAGCCATGTCTCCGTGATCCCAACTATAGCATAGTCATTAATATATATCTGCACATTCAACTCGTCCACCTTATTACGAATGCTCCATGCACTGAGACACAAAGCCTTCAGGCTTGTTTTTACAACACTCTTACTCCTTATATAATTATGTTGACAAGTGGTCCCTTTTGATTTTTACCCTGGAAACCCACCACCTCTTATTCTCTGTTTATTATTTTTTTCTTCTTTCCCCCCTACATGTTGGGTCTGAGTGCTTCCCTTCTCTGCCTCCTGCCTCAGACCCTGTCTACTGGCTTTCTCTATTTGAGTCCCTCCCCCCAACCGTTCTAGTTTAAAGTCCCCCGGTAGACTTTGCAAATTTCCCCGCCAGGATACTTGTCCCCCTCGGGTTCAAGTGTAACCCGTCCTTTTTATACAGGTCACTCCTTCCCCAAAAGAGGTTCCAAAAGAGAATCCCTGCCCTCTGCACCAGTCCTTCAACCAGGCATTTATCCTCCGCCTAGCTCCATTCCTACTCTCACTGTCGCATGGCACAGGAAGTAATCCTGAGATTGTTATGTTTGCGGTTTTCCTTAACTCTCTTCCTAACTCCCTAAATTCCCCTTTCAGGATCTCTTCTCATGTTTTGCCTATGTCATTGGTACCAATATGTACCACGACCTCAGGCTCATCTCCCTCCCTTTTCAGGATATCTTGGATACGTTCAGACACATCCCGGACCCTGACACCAGGGAGGCAAACTACCATCCGGGTCTCCGCACTGCGTCCACAGAATCGCCAATCTGACCCCCTAACTATAGAGTCCCCTATTACTAATGGCCTCCTCTCTTTTTCCTTACCCTTCTGAGCAACAGGGCCGGTGTCTGTACCGCAGGCCAGGTCGCTGTTGCTAACCCCAGGTAGGCTGTCCCCCCGAACAGCACTCAAACTGGAGTATTTATTTCCAATGTGTACAGCCACTGGTGTACTCTCTAGCGCCCGACTCTGCCCCTTGCCTCTCCTAACCGTGACCCACTTGTCTGCCTCCTGTGGTTTTGGAGAGACTACCTCCCTGTAACTCCTCTCTATGACCTTCTCACTCTCCCTGACCAGACGGAGGTCATCGAACTGCTGCTCCAGGTTCCTAACACACCCTTTAGGAGCCCCATCTCGAACCACCTGGCGCAGATGTGGACTTCTGGAGGGCTACCCGACTCCATGACCTCCCACATCTGACATCCACAACAGTAAGCTGCCCTGGCACTCATACTTCCCTTACCCTGGATACAACACAAAATACAATATAGGATCCTATAGGATCTTTGGTCAGTAGATGCAGCTCACGCTACGGCTGAGGCTCCCCAGGCTTCTTCTTCTGTAATGTGGCCTCCACAGCATTAAGTTGTTGGACAACTTGTTCTATTTGATCTTCCATTTGTGCACGTCGAGTTGATTGCATTAGTCGAAACAGGGCGGGCCACGTGAAGGTTGCAATCTTCCACCCCGCTCTCCAGGCAATTGACCAGAACCTCTGGTGACTCATGTAGAGTGACCGGAACCCCCGGGAAACTCACGGAAACCTATGGTGGGGCACACGGTCTCCAAAGCTTTCCGTTCAGGTTTCCTAAGTGGGACAGGGGCTTAACTCTCTATGCATAGGAAGAGCGGGTTTAGCGTGACACTCCCAATAACCGGAATAATTATATGATACATGCATGTACCGGAAATAAAAAAGGTATGGTCTCTAAACACAACGTGGCGCAGATTGTGACAATAATCAATCCCGCAATTTTTGGGTTGCAGTATTTTGTCTTAAACTTAGCCCAGCAAATGACCACAAAACCGATCGAAGGTGAAAGCGACCGTAAGCCACACAAAGGATTGATGATGAAACCTGAACGTATACGCAACAATCATTTGGTACATCAGGAATTCGATTATCACGACCATTAGATCCGCCACAGACATGGATACGAGATAGCAGGTGATGCATTTGGAGAGACCACACTTTCCTCGGCAGAGAATGACAATTGCAAACAAATTAGCTTGAGAGAAAGAAAATAAAAGTAACAAGGTGACAAATTGCAACAGACAATGGAAGCGTGTTTGAAAAACAAACGTCCGCACATTACGCCTCGTGGACATCCATAACATCGACGCATCCTCGCAAACAGGATGGGAATAAATGGTCTAATTTACACAGGTCCGATTAAGTGCTTTATACCGGGCATTTTATTGTCGTTCCTCGCAGGGATTACAGGACCCGCTGGTATTCACCACCAAGGTTTTAACAAACACCCGAACTGATGAAGCCGGCGGATAGTTGTGTGATGGCAGAGCAACATGGAGTACCATAATCGTCTTGGAGACTTCGCCTTGATAAATAACTTCTCAAATTATAAATGTTAGAGACAACTTAAATATAAAAGCAAATGAAAGCTGATTATAAAAATATATATATTTATTTTACCCCCAACTATATGGTTGCAGCGAGAATTTGGATAGTGTTGGCTAGAGGGTTCGGGGGGTATGTAGAGAAGGTAGGTACAGTAAAAAGTTTCTGATAGAAATTTACAAAATTCTTAAGGGGTTGGACAGGCTAGATGCAAGAAGATTGTTCCCGATGTTGGGGAAGTCCAGGACAAGGGGTCACAGTTTAAGGATAAGGGGGAAATCTTTTCGGACCGAGATGAGAAAAACATTTTTCACACAAAGTGGTGAATCTGTGGAATTCTCTGCCACAGAAGGTAGTTGAGGCAAGTTCATTGGCTAGATTTAAGAGGGAGTTAGATGTGGCCCTTGTGGCTAAAGGGATTAGGGGGTATGGAGAGAAGGCAGGTACAGGATACTGAGTTGGATGATCAGCCATGATCATATTGAATGGCGGTGCGGGCTCGAAGGGCCGAATGGCCTACTCCTGCACCTATTGTCTATGTTTTTATATGGACCTAATGCAGGAAAACAGATTGGCGTTGGAAGGCCAGAGAGGGCCGATGGGCCCTTCCTGTGCAGTAATACTGTCACTCTGTGGCACAGAGGTCAGCATTGACAAGTTGTGAGAGACATAGTGGCACAGCGGTAGAGTTGCTGCCTCACAGCTTTGGAGTTCGATCCCAACTACATCTGCACGTTCTCCATGTGAATTTTCTCTGGGTGCTCCAGACACCCCCCCCCTCCCCAACGCTCCAAAGACATACAGTTTGTAGGTTGACACAGAATGCTGGAGCAACTTAGCGGGACACACAGCAGCTCTGGAAAGAAGGGACAGGTGACGTTTCAGGTCGAGACACCTCTTCAGAGTGAGGGTCACGGTAGAGGGAGAGTAGAGATATGGAACGGTAAGGTGTGAAAACAACAGTTCAAAGCAGACACTGCTCGAGAATGTAGAATGGTTTATTGTTAGCTGAGGGGAAGGTGACAATGAGGCATACAATCAGTAACATTTAATCAGGAGCACAGTGAAACTACTCGGATGACTAGGATGGGGAGGGAGAGAGGTGCTGCTCCTCCAATTTGTGCTGGGCCTCACTCTGACAGTGGAGGCCCAGGACAGAAAGGTCTGTGCGGGAATGGGAGGGGGAGTTAATGTGTTGAGCAACCGGGAGATCAGGTAGGTTTAGGCGGACAGAGCGGAGGTGTTCAGCAAAACAATCGCCGAGCCTGCGCTTGGTCTCATCGATGTACAGGAGTCCACACCTGGAACAGCGGATACAGTAGATGAGGTTGCAGGAGGTGCAAGTGAAAACCTCTGCCTCACCTGGAAAGGAATGTCGGGGTCCCTGGTTGTTTAGCTGGGGTGGGAGATTGCAACCTCCACGTGGTCCGCCCTGTTTCGATAATGCAATCAACTCGACGTGCACAAACGGAAGATCAAATAGAACAAGTTGTCCAACAGCTTTAGGCTGTGCACGCCACACGAAAGCATAAGTCGTCTGGCTCACACACATCCTTCAGCCGCAGAATAAAAGGAACATCCTTTGATTCTGAGGCTTTCTGGGCCTTTCATTATCCAGTACGTTTCAACGATATCCTCCTTCATCCTTCTAAACTCCAGCGTGTACAAGCCCAGAGCCTTCAAACGCTCATCATATGCTAATCCACTCATTCCTGGGAATCATTCTCGTGAACCTCTCTGGTACCTCTCCAGTGCCAGCACATCCTTCCTCAGATATAGAGCCCGATATCTCTATAGATATAGAGCAAAGACACTAGTATCTTTGATATAGAGTGGCAATATACATTAAAGGCATCTACCCAATCTATACAGTCTGTCCATTTTTTTCTATTTTAGTTTGTCCAAAGTTTGTTTTGGGGATTATTTAGCATTTCTACGTGGGGGAGGGGAGTCCCTGGGGCCCATTGCCGAGGGCCGCCAGCGTGAATCTCCACCCGGCGCGGCCCGGGGACTTCGGGAGACGCAGACTCCGGTGGGAAGCAGCTGATTCGGAGGTCCAAGCCGCTGAGGTTGGCCTCCCGTTCTGACGTCGGAGTTCCAACATCCCGGCGAGCGAGCCTGAGCGGCGGGCTGCCCGTAGCAGCGACTGCTGAGGGCTCCGGAGGCCCCGACCACGGGTGAACATCGAGGAACATCAGAGGAAGATGACAGACTTTGGCGCCTTCCCTCACAGTGGGAAACTTTTGATTCGGCTGTGTGGGGATGTTTTATGTTGGATTCTATTGTGTGTTGTGTTCTTTATTTTATTGCATGGCTGGATGTAGCAATGTTACAACATTTTGAGATTTTAAAGTCAAGTCTGCAATTTATCCCATCAGATAAAGCATAAAAAGAAGTTTAATTTGACACCTAATTCACTTTCATATCTCCAGCATTAAAAAAGTTATGGCCATTTTCATAATCGGAAATTAGGATATTGTTTCCCCATTGGCCTTTCCATTGACTTAACTCAAAAGCCGTGATCTAGGACAGTCAAAAGTCCATGACTTTCTTAAAAATTAAGAGAACTCAATGACATTTTCAGTTATTATAGATTGAAGCATTCTGAAACAAATATGAAACAATCTTACTTGGATGACCTGAAATTAAACCATATAATTAGTTACTTACCTAATTGTAGCTAATTACAAAATTCAATTACTAGATCTAAACATCTATCCATTTCTTAAGAAAAGATAAACATTTTTTAATTGCCTAAGTGTCCAAATAACATTCGCACAATAATTCACAATATAACATGATTTTTAACACTAATTTTCATGAATTTATAGGCCAAATGAAAGGAATTTAGTGTTTAATTCCCGTAAATTAATGGCTATTTAAATCAACATGCGAGTGGGTGTTAGTGGAACGCGGTGGATTGGAACGTTGCGGTTGCGGTGAAATTAATCCACAGTCGGCAGGAAAAACACTGCCGGTTCGAATATTTTTTTGTCCCCTTTGCGCAACAGGAACATTTGTTTAAACGGTTCCTAAGAACCACGTTTTTATGTAAAAATAAACTGTGTACCTTATTTTATCCCCTACATAAAATCCTTCCCATTGTCGGCGCTCACAGCTTTAGAAGATGATTTTTTAATTACTGTAGCTAATGAATGATCTGGTATAGTTTAAAAATATCCTCATAAAACAAATGTTGGAGCGATTTCACTTCAGCAACTAAATCCCCTGAGATGGATAGAATTACAGTCTGGAGAAAAACAGTGCTTTAAACCCGCCCCCCTGTGAAAGGCGACAAAGTCACGCACATGGGGAGTGGCAGAACTGCAGCGCCGCTCAAGGTACGTTTTGTAACATACCTACTGTATGGTGAACACATTTCACTGTGCCATCTGGCACATGTGACAAATAAATGTATCTTGTATCTTGCATGTGTGTGTGAGCACGTTTGCAAGTGTGCTTGTCAGCATGTGAAAGAGTGCACCAGTGTGAGTATGTGTGTGCGAGAGTGTGAGTAGGAGCGTGTAGAGCATTTTGTTCTTGATCACGGTGTTTACACAGAACTATTTTTGCATACCTTTTATTCTGCTGCAACTAAGCATTTCATTGTTCCGTTTCGGGACATTTGACAATAAAACCCTCTTGACCTGCTGAGTACATCCAGCACGAGGTTCCTTACAATCAGACGCGTCCACCAGTAGATGCAGGAACGGTATTAAACTCTGGGCCAAGCGCCGTACTCTTGTTAATCAGATTTATTTAAAATATGTTACAGTTTAATTACAATGAACCCCATCTTTGACAAAATTGTACAGGGGAGGGTGTTAGTGTTGTTAGAAAGAGGCGAGTGTTGTTGAAGGGGCTTCTGGCAAGGTTTGACATTGCTGGGACGGCATGGAGGGGTCGGGCCGAAGGGCACCGTCGACGTCCCAGTCACAACTCGTGAGGAAATAGGATGTGGTTACGGGGCCAATGCGTGCTGGTTCAGGAGGAAAGGGTTGGAGATGAGGGGTATGGGGGGGGGGGATGTGTCCAGTCTGTTCCCCATCCCCCTAGGGAGACCCTGCGACAGAGAGTGGGGAAGGTCGGCCGGTCGAACATTCCCATCTACTCCACCATTTCTGATGCCCATCAGCTCCACCGACCAGTCTCCCACCTCAGACAGGCAGACACCTGAAGCTGGAGCAGAATCGTAAAGTGGTGGAGCAACATCGGACACAACAGGTAGAGGGAGGGGGAGGGGGAGAGGGAGAGGGAGGGGAGGGAATGAGAGAGAGAGGAGGCAGTGAGAGACAGAGAGAGAAAGAGGGAGGGATGGAGGGAGAGTGCGGGCTCACAGGCCACAGAGTCACCGGCACACGACCAGCACCTTGCCACTGTCTCCACTCCTTCCACCAGCGCTCCTGTTCGACCAGAGTCCATCTCCGACAGACATCCAGGGCAGGACGGACGGACGGATGGACGGGAGGGCCAGAGATGAGCGTGGTGCCGGTTTCTGCTCCCCTCCTATGCTCGCTCCTGGCGATTGGGCATGAGGGCTAGGACCCGTCGCAGGTCCGCTGTGAAGCGCAGGATCTGGAAGATGTTCTTGAGGGGGACAGACAAAGAGACAAGGGCTCAGGGAAACAATGGCAACCTGGCGATGCAGAACGATTAACATATAGTGTGCGAACTATCCGCGTGCAGTCAGATGCCAGCACATGTGGGCAACACAGTGGTACAGCCTTATAGCTTAGACAGACCGCGTGGACACAGGCCCTTCGGCCCACCAAGTCTGCGCCGACCAGCGAACATCCGTACACTAGATCTATCCTACACACTAGGGGACAATTTACACAGGGCTAATTCACCTACAAATCCGCACATCTTTGGAAAGTGGGAGGAAACCGGAGCGCCTGGAGAAAACCCACGCGGTCACAGGGAGAACGTACAATCACCGTACAGACACAACCCATGGTCAGAATCGAACCCTGGTCTCTGGTGCCGTGAGGTAGCAACTGTACCGCTGCATCAGCAGCCTTGCCAGAGACCAGGTTCCATTCTGATCTTGGGTGCTGTTTGTGTGGAGTTTGCACGTTTTCCCTGTGACTGCGTGGGTTTTCTCCCACAACCACAAAGATGTGCCCGTGTGGGTTTGTAGGTTAATCGGCCCTCTGTAAAGTGCCCCGTATTGTGTAGGGAGTGGATGAGAAAGTGGGACGACGTTGAACTATGGTGGCAAAGCTTAGAACGGGCGGCACGTTGGCGCAGTGTTAGAGTTGCTGCCTCACAGCACCAGAGACGCGGGTTCGATCCTGACTACGGGTGCTGTCTGTACGGTGTTTGTAAGTTCTCACTGTTGGCCTGGTAAAATTGTAAATTGGCCCAAATGCGTGTAGGTTAATATTAATGTGTGGAGATCGCTGGTCGGCGCTGACTATGTGGGCCCTAGGGCCTGTTTCCACGTTGTATCTCAAAATTCATAAGTTCTAGGAGCAGAATGAGTCCATTCGGCTCATCGAGTCGACTCCACCATTCAATCACGGCTCATCTATCTCTCCCTCTCAACCCCATTCTCCTGCCTTCTCCCCACAGCCCCTAACACCCAGACGAATAGAAACATAGAAACATAGAAAATGGGTGCAGGAGTAGGCCATTCGGCCCTTCGAGCCTGCACCGCCATTCAATATGATCATCCAACTCAGTATCCTGTACCTGCCTTCTCTCCATACCCCCTGATCCCTTTAGCCACAAGGACCACATCTAACTCCCAAGAATCTTTCCAAGAATCAAGAATGCGTGTGGCCATCTCCCATCCAGGGTCCATCCCTGGGGAACTGGTTATAGGCTCTGCAGTGAGTCCCTTCCCTGGTTCCCCCCCCCCCCCACCAGGCACCCCGATTACTTTGCTGCAGATGTTGTCCCCATTGCAGTTCTTGTTGTCCTTGTCTGTTGCTTCCTCCTCGACCTGTATGGAGGCATGAGGTCAAGGTCAGAAAGGGGCACCAGAGGGCAGCAGAGGGCACGAGGTATCCACACCACCCAACTCGCTCATGTTCATGTCATAGAAATATTAGGCCATTCGGCCCATCAAGTCTACACCGCACGCAATCATGGCTGATCCATCCTTCCCACTCAACCGCAATCCCCCGTCTTCTCCCCATAACATTTGACACGCTTACTAATCAATACTCTGTCTTTAAAAACAAACCCATTGACTTGGCCTCCACAGCCGTCTGTGAGAATGAATTCCTCAGATTCACCACCCTCTGGAAAATAAATTCCTGCTCTTCTTCTTTCCAAAGGTACGTCCTTTAATTCTGAGGCTGAGGCTGTGCCCTCTGGTCCTGGACTCTCCTGGAAACCACCTCTCCACATTCACGCTATCCAGTCCTTTCACTATTCTGTACGTTTCAATGAGGTCCCTCGTTATCCGTTTAAACTGCAACGAGTGCAGGCACAGTGCCTTCAAATGCTGGATTCGGCAGGCATCTCTGGAGAACATGGATAGGTAAATAATAAGTTTTGGGTAAGTGATGAGTAAGATTTGATTCTGAAGAAGAGTTCCGACCTGAAACGTCACCTTTTCCTTTCCTCCAGAGATGCTGCCTGAATGGCTGAGTTGCTCCAGCACTTTATGTCTATATACTAGACCAAGTGCGGACTTGTTGGGGCCCCTCCCCAACGCAATATTCCACCACACACACCCCATAGTCCCCAACTGCCCAGCTGACAATCTCAAAATGGTGGCAGGCCCGGAAACCAGCAACTGTGCACACACTGATAGCGGGCAGAGGGGGAGGAGGCAGAGGGGGAAGGTGCAGAGGGAGAGGGGGCAGAGTGGGAGGGGGCAGAGGGGGAGGGGGCAGAGAGGGGGGAGGGGGCAGAGAGAGGGTGAGAGCAGCGGGCAGACGTGGACTCGAGGGAGTGCCCCCAACGCAACCCATGCCACAATGCAATATTCCGCCACTCACCCATTCCCCCCAAAGCAATATTTGACCATTCACCTGTAGGCCCCAAGGGAGGTCTGTTCCCCCCACGGGAGGCCGTTTTCCACAAAGCCACCCGTTCCCCAATGTAATATTCCACCACTCACCCGTTCCCCCACATTCCAGCACTCACCCATAGCCCCCAACTCTACAGGGGCGTATCCCCCAGCACTGCCTCCCGTTCCTCTTGCTTCGAAGACTTTAAAAAATAATGCAATTGCCTCCTCCCCCTCCGGTTCAGCTAAAGACTTCCTGGAAGGACTGAGTGTTCTTCGATTGCTACATTGTTGCAAGCTGGGCCAGCAAAGATTTTAGCTGCTACATTTTTCTTAACCTTGTATTTCTAAATTTAAAATATGAATAATTTGGAAAATATAACTTGAATCTGAATGAAACTTGACACAGACCTCCACAGGACAATGGTGAGTAAGGTGTTGCAAAGATTTTAGTAAACCTACCAAACAGCTCTTCTACATTTTTGTTCAAATTGTTTAGTTTAGTTTAGTGATACTGTACGGAAAAAGACCCTTCGGCCCGCAAAGTCTGAACCGACCAGCGATCCCCATACACTAACACTATTCTGTACACATGAGGGATAATTTATAATCTTTACCGAATCCAATAAACCTACAAATCCGCACATCTTTGGAGTGTGGGAGGAAGCCAGAGCCGACGAAAAAAACCCACACAGGACACAGGGAGAACGTACAAACTCCGTACAGACAGCACCCATAGTCGGGATCGAACCCAGGTCTCTGGCGCTGTGATGCCGCAAATCAACGTCGCAACACTATATCCCCCCCTTCCATATACATTTATATACTTAATACATTTCTACATACAGTGCCCTCCATAATGCTTGGGACATTTATTCTGTACTCCAGAATTTGAGATTTGTAATAGAAAAAAATACAAGTGGTTAAAGTGCACGTTGCCAGATGTTAATAAAGGCCATTTTTACACATTTTGATTTCACCATGTAAAAATTACCACCAGTGTTTATACATAGTCCCCCCATTTCAGGGCACCATAATGTTTGGGAGACAGCAATGTAAATGAAAGTAGTCATGTTTTAGTATTCTGTTGCATATCATTTGCTATGCAATGACTGCTTGAAGTCTGCGATTCATGGACATCACCAGTTTGCTGGTCTCTTCTCTGGTGATGCTCTGCCAGGCCTGTATTGCAGCCATCTTTAGCTTATGCTTGTTTTGGGGGCTAGTCCCCTTCAGTTTTTCCTTCAGCATATAAAAGGCAGGCTCAATTGGGTTCAGATTGGGTGATTGACTTGGCCACTCAAGAATTGACCATTGTTTAGCTTTGAAAAACTTCTTTGTTGCTTTTGCAGTATGTTTGGGATCATTGTCTTGCTGTAGAATGAACCGCTGGCCAATGAGTTTTGAGGCATTTGTTTGAACTTGAGCAGATAGGATGTGTCTATATACTTCAGAATTCATTATGCTACTACCATCAGCAGTTGTATCATCAATGAAGATAAGTGAGCCAGTACCTTCAGCAGCCTTACATCCCCAGTCATAACACTCCCACCACCGTGTTTCACAGATGCGGTGGTATCTTGGATCTTGGGCAGTTCCTTTTCTCCTCCATACTTAACCTCTGCCAGTTCTTCTTGGTAAACTGTAACCTGGCGATCCTATTTGTGCGGCTAACCAATGGTTTGCATCTTGCAGTGTAGCCTCTGTTCATGAAGTCTTCTGCGGACAGTGGTCATTGACAAATCCACACCCGACTCCTGAAGAGTGTTTCTGATCTGTCGGATAGGTGTTTGGGGATTTTTCTTTATTATAGAGAGAATTCTTCTGTCAACAGCTGTGGAGGTCTTCCTTGGCCTGCCAGTACCTTTGCGATTATTAAGCTCACCAGTGCTCTCTTTCTTCTTACTGACGTTCCAAACAGTTGATTTTGGTAAGTCTAAGGTTTAGCTGATGTCTCCAACACTTTTATTCTTGTTTCTCAGTCTCATAATGGCTTCTTTGACTTTTATTGGCACAACTTTGGTCCTTATGATGATGAACAGCAATAAAAGTGTCCAAAGGTGATGGATAGACTGGAGGAAAGACTAGGTGCTGAGAGCTCTCTTGTACCTGCAATAAGGAGGCATTTAAACACACCTGAGCAATTACACCTTGTGAAGCCATGTGTCCCAACATTATGGTGGCCTGAAATGGGGGATTATGTACAGACACAGCTGTAATTTCTTCATGGTGAAACCAAAATGTATAAAAATGCCCTTTATTAAAATCTGACAATGTGCACTTTAACCACATGTGATTTGTTTTTTACAAATCTCAAACTGTGGAGTACAGAGGCAAATAAATAAATGATGGGTCTTTGTCCCAAACATTTTGGAGGGCACTGTACATCCCAAACACTCTGAACTATAGGGTTGTGTGGAGATTTGGGAACAATGGGACAGTGAGTGGCACTGTGGCGCAGCGGTCCAGTTGCTGCCTTACAGCGCTTGCTTTGATCCCGACTACGGGTACTGTCTGTACGGAGCTTGTAGGTTCTCCCCATGACCTTCGTGGGTTTTCTCCGAGATCTTCCGTTTCCTCCCACACTCCAGAGACGTGCAGATTTGCAGGTAAATCAGCTTGGTATAAGAGTAACGTGCTCCTAGTGTGGGTAGTTTAGTGTTGGTGTGGTAGGCGGGGACCCGGTGGGCCGAAGGGCCTGTTTAAGCACTGTATCTCTAAACTAATCGGTCGGTGCATGTTGACGCCAGGCTGCCGTGCCAGGGTCTGGGCAGCGGTACGGGCAGTGGTCAGTCTGCCCTCGTGCCCAGGGCACTGCGCCAGACCCTCCTACTCCCGATGCCACTCACCTCCTGCTGCCACCTCAGCTCACAGAAGACTCCGCTCGAAATCACTCGTGCATGTAATTAAACTGTGGAGAGAGGCAAGGGGGTGATGGTGACAGCGGGCAACACGGGCATCATGGACCAGCGGCGAGTCGGGACACTGCGGGCACTATGCGATACCTAGTCTCACCCCCGGCCCCCTCCCCCCAGAGCGGATGAGGATCAGAGACACCAGGGGCTGAGACGGGTGAAGTAGGGGGGTGGACGGAGAAGAGAGGGCAGAGGCCACGACAGGGTAGAGGGGGTGTCGACAGGGAGTGAGAGACGGTACACAGCAAGGAGGGTGGGGGAGCGAGAGACAGCTAGATGTGGGTGGAGTGTGGCGGGGATCCGATTTGTCCCAACGCCGGAGTTTCGATCATCCCGACCCGAGGGCTTGAACATCTGACCGTGGGCAGCGGCAAGTGCGGAGGTCGCGGCCCCGACCACGGGTAAACAAAGGAGGAAGAAGACTGAAATGTATTGCCTTCTATCGCAGTGAGGAATGCGGATTCCACTGTGGTGGATTTTATGTTAAATTTTTATTTTATGTGGTTGTGTGTGTTGTTTGCTTTTCACTTAGTATGGCTGTATGGTAACTCAAATGTCACTGTACCTTAATTGGTTAAGTGACAATAAACACGAACTCGAACTTGAACTTTGAGTTAATCTACTCATACTTTACCAGCCAAGTATGTTTTGCAGCATACGAGGAATTTGTAGATTGGGGTTGGGAAGGGGAAGGTGGGGGGGAGAGGATGGATATTTTTCCCGCAGTGGGGGTGAAACGCGTGGCTAGAATCGGACCGCACCAACCACCCACCCCACAAAACGCCCTCTTTCCCCAAGTCATTGTTGCGAACCCCCCCCCCCCCCCCCCTTACTCCCGTTGTTCCCCGCCCCCCCCCCCGCCTCTCTCGCCCGCGCCTTCCTCCCTCTCTTCCGCTGTTCTTCCCCGCCAGCCCTGCCTCCTCTGCCCCATTCCTCTGGACTGCTGCTGGGGCTCACCGTGGCAAGGGGAGGTGTCACCATACTCCCCTTACAGACACTTTCCCTCCCCTCTCCTCTCACAGACCAGGATCCGCGCCCGGGGGGGGGGGGGGGGGGCGGGGCTGTTCTTCCCTCACCCGGAATGTCCGACCAGTCTCGTCCCACCCCCCCCGCCCCCTCCCCCAGAAGCCCTGTCCCTCTCCAGCCCGAGTCCGCCCTGGCCACCCCGCACCCCCACACCACACCTCCAGTCCCAATCCTCCCCTCCTCCTGTGGACCGCATCCTCTCCCTTCCCCTCCGTAACCCCTGTCTCTCTCCTTCCGCCCCTGCCCCACCCCATCCCCCCGCCCGTCAGGTCCAGGCCACACTCACGTAGGGGGTGAAGAATCTTGGACCTAAGCGAGTTTTTCTTCTCGCCGCGGGCGATACTTCGAAGGCAGAAGCCATTCCCTCCTCATACCGGTGTCCCAGCGTCTCATCTCGTGCCCACTCAAAGCTGATCACCTGTCCTGGACAACACCCACACACATTCACCGTTTAAAGAAACAGCATTAGGGCCACTAGGCGACTCGGCTCCATCAAGATTCCACTCGCCATGGTCTGCGTGTCGCTTGTATTTTCTGTACGGGAGTTTGCGCCGTGTGCTCAAGCCCCCGTGCCATGGAAGCAACTGCAATGCTGGTTTAAACCGAAGATAGACACAAAGTCTGGAGAAACTCAGCTAGACAGGCAGGCATCTCTGGAAGAAGGAATGGGTAACCTTTACGTGTCGTGACATTTTAATCCAGAATATGCAGCCTGTCCCGCTGAGTTACTCCAGCTTGTTGTGTATGTCATGTACGGCCCATTTTTGGCCACCGTGACCGTGTGGGTTTTCCCCGGGTTCCAGCAGTTTCCTCCCGCATATTCCAAAGACGGCGGTTTGTCATAAGGGTCAAAACAACATTGAGGCAGAATGGGCTATTCGGCCCATCAAGCACTACTCCGCCCAATCAATCTTGGCTGATCTAATGCTCTCCCGTCCAAACCCATTCTCACTGGCCTTCCTCCCCATAACCCCTGACATCCCCGTACTAATCAACAATCTACTATCGCAGCCTTAAAAATATCCGACTGACTTGGCCTCCACAGCCTTTAAGTGGCAAAGAGTTCCACAGATTCACCAAAGGGAGAAAGAAAATCCTCCTGCGCCTCCTTTTCCTCTAATAATTCTGAGGAGCTGTGACCTCTGGCCTAGACTCTCCTCACCATTGAGAACATCCATGGAAATACGCAGAAGAGGAAGGGGAGGCTGCGGGGGGGGGGTGGGTGAAAACGGGGTTCCTCTGTGTTGTGCACACCATCCCCTCGCCCCCCCCAAACGCTGAGCAACAGGTAACCAGACTGACACCCCGTTCTGTGTAAGTCCGCCTTCGGTCCCAAACCCTGTGGGGCAATAATTGACAGCAATGTTTAAAGTACAATTTGGTAAACACATAGATAAAAAAGAGGCTACTCATTGGTTCAGGCAAGCGTCTCTTGAGTGAAAGGTTGGGTGGCGAGTGGCGCAGCGGTGGGCGTTTGCTGCCTCACAGCGCCACAGAGACCCAGATTCCACCTGAACACGAAGCTGTCTGTTTGCACGTCACAGCCTGTCACTTGGGTGGTTTGCTCCTAATTCCGCCCACAAGGCTAATACCCGGGATGGCGGGACTGTCATATGCTGAGAGAATGGAGCGGCTGCGCTCGTACACTCTGGAGTTTAGAAGGATGAGAGGGGATCTTATGCCCCTGTCCCACTTAGGAAACCTGAACGGAAACCTCTGATACTTGCAGCCCCCACCCAAGGTTTCCTTCCGTGTGGTTCACCGGAGGTCCCGGAGGTTCTCGGCTGTCCCACAAAAAGAGGTTTCCGCTTCTTCTATGTTCCAACAAAGAAGCAGAAATTAGGGAGAAATTTCTATGTTCCAACAAAGAAGCAGAAATTCGACCATTAGGGAGACTGACAAAAACCTCCGAAAACCACACGGAAACCTTGGGTGGGGCGTAAAGTCTCCAGAGGTTTCTGTTCAGGTTTCCTAAGTGGGACAGGGGCATAAGATTGAAACATATAAGGTTATTAAGGGATTGACATGTAAGAGGCAGGAAACAGATGTTCCGCGATGTTGGGGGAGTCCAGAAGACCAGGTGCTACAGTTTAAGAATAAGGAGTTAAGCCATGTTAGAAACGGAGACGAGGAAACACTTTTTCTCACAGAGAGTTGTGAGTCTGTGGAATTCAATGCCTCAGAGGGCAGTGGAGGCCGGTTCTCTGGATCCATTCAAGAGATGACTAGATGGGGCTCTTAAAGATAAGCGGAGTCAGGATATGGGGAAAAAGGCAGGAATGGGGTACTGATTGTGGATGATCAGCCATGATCACATTGGATGTTGGTGCTGACTGGAAGGCCCGAATGGCCTCCTCCTGCACCTGTTGTCTATTGCCATTCCAATGACATACAGGTTTGTCGGCTAACTGGCCCTCTGTAAATTGCCAGAGAGTGTAGGATAGTGCTAGTTGGGTTTATATTAGTGTCACGTGTACCGAGGTACAGTGAAAAGCTTCCGTTGCTAACCAGTCAATGGGAACGACTAGACATGATTACAATCGAGCCGTCCACAGTGCACACATACGTTTTAACGGGACTAACGGGAATAACGTTTAAGGCAAGATAAAGTCAGCAAAGTCCGATCAAAGATAGTCCGATGGTCTCCAATCAGGTAGATAGTAGTCGAGGTCCTTGCTCTTTAGCAAGGTGATGAGGGCAGTGATCATAAAGATTAAGTGAGCAGAACAAGGCCATTCGGCCCATCAAGTCTACTCTGCTATTCAATCATGGCTGATCTATCTCTCCCTCCCAACCCCATTCTCCTGCCTGGGAGGAAACTGGAGCACAGGAGAACATGCAAACTCCACACAGACTGCACCCGTGCTCGAGGCTCAAACCGGGGGGGGGGGGAACCCGGTCTCTGGCGTCAGTGAGGCAGCGGCTCTACCCGCTTGCTCGCAGTGCCGCTCGTTTTCTCCACCTGTGCTCCGCCGTGGTTGTGCTGATAGCATACGGCGGTGGGGTCCGAAAACAGCGGCTGGGTGGAGCAAGCACGAAGGGTCCGGAATTGGCCTGCTCCATTCAAGGAATCATTGCTCGGTCCCCTGCACCGTGGGGCTGCTTTTTGCGTCAAGTACAGAGGGCATGGTGGAGGGCAACGACCACTAACCCCACTCCCCCAGATTATCCCGAGGTGGAAAATCCATCCCTTTGTTGCTGCTGTCCAACCACCCCCTTCCTCCCTGTGGTCGCTACCCCCCCATAGGCTCTCCGACCCCCACTAAGTGCGCCCCGCCCATAGCTCCCACCCCAGCTGGATGGGGGGGGGATGGGGCGCCCCCCCCAGCTTCCCTTCCCACTCGCACCCCCTATAGCTGCCTCCCCACTCGCCCACCGATAGCTTCACCTCCCACTCGCCCCCCTCCAGCTCCCTCCCCACTTTGCGCTCCCCCATAGCTTGTTGGAAGCTCCCGCCCCTCTCATCCCCACATGCTAAGGCCCCTCTTGCTCCTCCCACATCTCCCCTCCCACTCGCCGGCCCCCGCTCCCCCATAGCCCCATCCCTCTCGCCCACCGTGATCCCCATTTGCTCCCATCCCCTCGTCGCGGTCACGATGGGTACACGAGCACGACCGGGGGACCTGTCCTCAATCCCTAGGGC
>JAVHYY010000138.1:0-84977 GCA_035221665.1 Okamejei kenojei
CATAGAGAGATAGTATTAGCCAGTGCCTTTTACTTCAACCAACCATATTTTCCATTTTTCAAAACCACATTAAAGGGCACTCACAGTTTAGTATAACATTTGTTCAGTGTTATTCAGAGAACCGTGACCCTCTGCTCCTCCATCTTGCAGAGACTGAGTGAAGCACACCCCTCTCTATATAGTTTTATAGTCCTCCCCCTCCCACTAGCAGGGCAGCAGAGAGAATGGCAATTTAAAAAAAAACTTAATATATCTCTAATTTTTCATCGATAGGGAAAAATCCTCCCGTCCAAAGAAGGCAGAGCGGGGTTCTGGGCGAGGAGGCCAAAAAATGACGGCCGTAGTTGGCGGCGTTCTCCATCAAGGAAAATCACAGCACAGCAAGCCAAAAGCGGTTCAGATCAACTTTTAGATTATATATATATATATATAAGAGAGAGAGAGAGAGAGAGAGAGAATAATATAGAGAGGGGATATAGAAAATAGAGAGAGATAGAGAGTGAGAGAGAAGAGAGAGAGAGAATGAGAGAAAGAATAGTGAAAGAAAATAGATAGAATAGAGAGATAGAGAAGAGATAAGGAGAGATGGAGAAAATATATAGAGAGGAGATATAGAGAGATAAGGAGAAAATATAATAGAGATATAGAGAAACTAGAGAGAGAGAAGGTGAGAGAGAGAGAGAGAGAATAGAGAGAAAATAGTGAGAGAGATAATAGATAAGAGATTAGAGAGAGATAGAGATAAGGAGAGATGGAGAGAGAGAGAGATAGAGAAAGAATAGAGAGGGAGATATATAGAGGTGGGAGAGAAAGAGAGATAGCCTTTATTTCATCGGTCGAGTAAGAGACCGTATCCACGTGTACATGGAGTGAGTGAGGTTGCTGCCCCTGTATGAATATCTGAGGACTGCGCCTCAAGTTTCTGGTACATTTTAGTCCCACGATCCTTAGTGTTTTGGTACAAGGCAGGGAGTGGGGAGAACACCCGCCACGCTCCCCTCAGCACCGCTCCCCTCGCTCCACCCGCTGGCCTGCCCCACTCACCCCGCGCCTTGTCCCACCACCCATGCCTCCCGTGGGGCTATGGATTAGTGGGTGCAATATTGCATTGTGGAACGGTTGGGGACCAGCCTCCGCGTGACAGGGACCCAATGGGGAGCGGTCCCAACGGTCTGCACTTGGTCCTAGTTATTCCTTATTTTTTGTTATTTGGGCGAATTCACCCCTTCATGTCTCACTTTTTTTACTTTTGTTACTATCTTCATTTTTTTTGCTATTGTTTTTGGGAGAAACGTTTTGATAGTGTTTTTCAGCGATTCAAGCAAGCTGCTGACCTTAACCTGGGCTGGCTGAGCACCTGGATCAGGATGGTGTGCCAGTAGACATTAGTTTATCTTGGGCATAGACACTCGGGCCGAAGGGCTGCTCCTTTGTACTGCTCTGAGTCCAATGTCCTGCAGGCCCGAAACTGCCGTACAATAGGCGGCCATCTCCTCATCGACTCAGCTGACGGCCGCCCAGGGGCGGAATAATAAATGCCCTTAGCGACTTGAGAACTGCCGTGAACTGCAGTCATGATAAGGCGTCGCCTCCCTGTTGGTATTTGTGGACTTAACAAAACACAGTGAGGTGGTGTACTCAGACACATACACCAACTGCCACGCGGTTATGTGATCCGTAAAGTACAGTAAAAGGCCTTCCCTATCCAGGAAGTAGTGAAAATGGCGTATGGCGAGATACAGGGCAAGGTGGTCGCGGTTTGAAAGCACTTCAACGGAACTGAACATCATTGTAATTGCCTAGACGATAGAAAGGCAATTCAATGAAGGCTGCCAGTATCCATCCATGAGCTGCTCCAACCACTGCCACCAAATGCAACATCAGAAGCCGTCTAACCGCAGGCGGTCGGGCATCCACTTATCGGTTGGATGCACATCGTGGCCCCAACCCAGTGCCCCCTTAGATCTCTCGAAGGCCGCTGTTGCTTTGGACGGAATAACTCAACCTCCCTGCAATGACCCAGCAATCAGGTGAAAAACGAACGCATGAATGCGCAAGAAGCGGTGGATAATAGGGGTCCCACCCACGAAATTCCTGTATGCCCTAAACTGTGGGTTGGACGGGGGAACCTGCGACAGCGTCCACCCTGGCCGGCAGAGGCACCACCCTGTGGAGGTTACGTCAGTGGCCGAGGAAGCGATAGCTGTCACGCGCCAAAAACGGCACTTGGACGAGTTGAGGACAAACCAAAATCGCTGAAGTCGCGCTGACAACAGCTGACGGAGATGAATGCAGTTATCCTGCCGCGAGTGACTGGCCACGAATATGTCATCCAAGACACAATACGAAGTCCAGGCTGCGGCACACACGGTCTATAACAGCTAAAGGCCTGCGCAGTGTTCTTCAAACCAAACGGCATCGTACAAATTCAAAACAGTCCAAATGGCGTTATAATGACCGGCTCGGGATATCGTCGGGTGAACCGGAATTTGGTTGCACGAGGTCCACTGAAGAACACCGGGACGGTCTGGCCAATATGGGCATTGAATCGTGAATTGTGCGGTACGGTAATCTGTCGGTGATGGGCGCATCAATCAGTTGATAGTAATCCCCACATGGGCACCAGACCCCCTGCTGCTTTAGGGATCATGCACGGCAGTCCAGCTTGGACGCAGTGAATCGGCCCGAAGAAATTCAGCGCGAGCAGCAGCAAGGGAAACGACGGCAAAGACGAACTCCACACGAAAAGCAGCGGCGGGCCAAATTTGAGGGAAATTTTGCGAATAGTACGCCGATTCGCCGGCGGTGAGAGGGAGGGAGGCAGAACACTCACTTTCCCTCACAATGTCCCCACAAGGAATCGACCCCTAGTCAAGCGATCCCAGACAAGATGCGATGAACATTGCCATGCCGCCTGGAGCAATCCGCTGATGACCGGCCCCTTCGTCTTCCCAGGAATGAACACGGGTGGGCGACATTGCCTGGCTGCAGCTCCCCAGCACGATAGTAATAGCACCAACCCCCTCTAGTGGCTAATATGGAAATGCAAGCGAATTTGATGGTTTGAACGCCAGCACCTCTATGGTGTTGGGCGGAACCTGCAGGCTGGCCGGCGGAAGGACGTGGAAAGAGCCCAATGTCGGCCAGAATTAATGCTCGGGGGGCTGACTGGGAGCATCGGAGACGCGAATGGGAAAGCGGCACCAACCTGCTCTGAGCCTCCAAACGCGAGAGTGGGGGAAGGACGATCAGCGCTTCCAGGTCCCACTGGCGAGACATCCACAGCTCGTCGGCAGTGCACGGCTGGCGCCTGCATGTCGGTAAAGGGTTTCCCAGGCGAGGTGCAAATGGGATGACGGCGGGAGCTGCTGAAGGTAAGCAAAACTTAAAGAGGAAACAAGGTAGTGTACCCCCATTAGGGTGTGCATGTCCTTCCAGAGGGCAGACGGCCGGCGGTCGCCCAGGCCGGTCCATTTCGGAGAATCCGAGCTGCCCACTCAGATTCCTCAAGTCCAAACCTCCTGATAACGAATTCTTTAAGGCCCCTATATTTGTTAGTGAACGGGGGGTTTTCAGAAAGGCTTAAACTCACCTCGCAAGTCACATTGGTCAAGCGCGCTGACCACGTATAAAGTATTTTGTTTCATCCGCTGTTATCCCTCGCACAGCAAAATTGTGCCTCTGCCTGCTGGAACCAGATGTCTTCGGTCCACAGAGTAGGAGTTTAAGTGCAACGGCATTGCTATCCATCACGACGTGTGACCAATGGCGGGGCTAATCATCCCCCCCAATTGTAGCAGCCTGGACGAGCTCAGGAAAGGCAGACGCCAGGCAGGGTTCAAAGAGTAGTCTTTAATCACAGCGAGAGCACACACAACCTAACAAAAACTCAACACGAACCGGGGGATACAGCAAACCTCGTGACAGACCAACGCCTCCGTCCCTCAATCGGTGAGGGGGATGATCCAAGGAGTGGCCTACCCCCCAGGGACAGCCACACAAGTAAAGTTCACAAGATATAGGAAGAGAATTAGGCCATTTGCCTTGGGTCCAATTCCCCTCTGTCTCCCATTGACACCCCTTGACTTCTAATCAAAGAATGTGTCTATCTCCGCCTTAAAATATCCACTGACTTGGCCTCCACTAGCCCTCTTGTGGCCAAGAATCTACAGATTAAAATATCATCTGACTAACAAAGTTCTTCCACGTCCTCTTTCTAAAAGAGCGCCCTTTAATTCCGAGGCTAATGACCTCTGGTCCAGACTCTCCACCAGTGGGGGGAAAACATCCTATCACTGGGACTGGATGTTAAGTATCCCGACTGGGTCTGACACGAAATACACGCTGTAACACGCCCATAATCTACTATAAACACTGTAAAACAACATAATAAAACACAAATAAAATACGCTACATTATGACACACTATAATAGAATATAAAGTAACTGTAACTATAATAAACTAGAATATACACATTATAACACACGTTAACACTATAGAACACTGTAAAAAACACTATCACGCACTCTAAACCAATATTACTCACTATATACATAAATAAAAAACACACTTTAACATTATTATAATACTATATAAAACTATATCATATATTAGAACATATAATAACATAATAACACAAAATACACTATCAACGCTATAACACGTATACCACACACACACGACAACAACAACATACAACACAAAACATTAATTACACTGTTACACACCATATCACTCTAATACAATAACACTTTAATAACAATAAAAATAGTATGCTATACTGTTATATAGTGTGTTACAGTGTTTTGTAGTTTCTGCAGATACACCAAAACACACTTTAACATTATAACACTATATAATACTATATAACGATATAATACATAACACATAATAACACATTCTAATACACTATTATACCCTACAATACTATGATACACTTTAACACAGTATAACACACATTGCAATATAATATAACACTATAATACACTCACAATACACCCAATGGCATATTATAATAAACACTATCACGCATCACACATCACACAAAATATAGCATACTAAATGCATTATCATACACCAGCACAAACACAATACACTACAATACCCAATAACATTATTATACACCCTCGCATTTAATAGACAATAACACACTACATCACATTATATTATAATCGAATACTGCCACACAATATAATACATTATAACATATTATATATAACACTATAAGTAATGCACTAATACATAACGTCTAGTACTAAAACTATAATAATATAACACGCGATAATAGACGCGATACACTATCATAACAGTAGTAACAATATATAAACAATACCAAAGAGTACCAAAGTGTAAACAGTATAACATACACTATAATACACCAATACACTATAAAACAAGATAACACTTTATAATACATCAATCCCATGATACGCTATCTCTATAATACACTATAACGCATAATACACCCAAACAATATAACACATCCTATAACACATTATCACAGTTTAACACTTAATAACACACTGTAATACACAATAATACATTATAAAACAACACACTATAACACGCAACAATGCACTTTTAGTACATTATGACACTACAATGCACTGTAACACAGAATAACACGTTCTAACACATTGCAATATACTATAACGCACTAGAATACATTACACGACTAAAATACACTATAACGCAATTAAACACATTTTAAACATCGTAATACGCTCTAACACATTAGATAACTACATTACTATAACTACATTTAGGATACTTAATGATACTACGGTGTGTTATAGTATATCATAGTATCCTAATGTTAGTATAGTGTGTTATAGCGTATTATAGTGTACTGGTGTATTATAGTGTATGATACACTGTGCGATAGTGTTTTGTATTGTCTTATATTGTTCTGTAATGCGTGTGAGTGTATTCTAATGCGTCTGTGACAGTGTATTGTGGTGCATATTATGTAATAGCGTATTATGGTGTTATTTTTTTTTTTTTATGTGATAGCATGTTTATAATGATACTGTTATAAAGTTTAAAAGTGTGTTGTTGTGTATTGACTATTTTTTTGTGTGTGCTGTGCGTCTATAGTGTTGTAATAGTGTATTAATCAAAATAGGGGGGGGGGGGGTTATAGTCTTTTTAGTTATATAATGGATTGGATTATAGTGGTAGTGTGATACTGTCTTATAGTGTTATATTATTTTATATATCATTATAATTTTTAATGTGAAACTGTACAGAATTTGTTATAATTTTGTGTCATAATTTCCTTTTTCGTTTATATTTTTCGTATTTTATAGTAAGTTATAATGCTATAAACTATATAATACACCTTAACTCTATGTGAACTCATATGGCACATTATAATATTGCACATCACAACAATATCAAACTATATAACACACTATACAGACTAACACCATAATACACTTCTCACTAGAATCTCACATAATGCACTTCTATACTTCTCCACTTTGCTTTAGTTTATCATATTGTTATTAAAATTGTTATTTGTGTGTATAATTCTAATTATAATGATATTGTATTACAGAGTATCATAACATGTTGTGTTGTATTTTTGTGTATTATGGTGTGTTATAGCGTGTTATAGTGTGTTATACTGTATTTTCCTGTATTTACGTGTATTTTAGCATAGGGAGTTACAGTGTATTGGATAGTGTAGTATAATAAATATAATTGTGTAATTATAGTGCTTATTACAGGGTGTTACAATATGAAGTGTTAACGTGTATATTTTATTTTGTATTGTTTTAGTGCGTTATGGTATGTTATAGTGTTTTATAGTGTGTTATGTGTTATAGTGTGTTATACGATGCTAAAATGTGTTTAATTGCGTTATAGTGTATTTTAGTCGTGTAATGTATTCTAGTGCGTTAAAGTATATTGCAATGCGTTAGAACGCGTTATTCTGTGTTATAGTGCATTGTAGTGTCATAATGTACTAAAAGTGCATTGTTGCGTGTTATAGTGTGTATGGTTTTGTTTTATAATGTATTATTAAGTGTTAAATTGTGGATACTGTTTACAATGTTACTCTTTGGTAATTTTCTCATAGAACTACACTGTTATGATAGTGTTAGTATCGCGTCTATTATCGTGTGTTATATAATTATAGTTTTTAGTGCTAGACGTTATGTATTAGTGCATTACTTATAGTGTTATAGTATGTTATAGTGTATTATATTGTGTGACAGTGTATTACTGCAGATTATACTATAAATGTGATGTAGTATATTATATTGCAATGTGTGTGACATTGTGTAGTGTATCATAGTGTAAGTAGAATGTGTAGTGTGTAATAATTAGAATGTGTTATTATGTGTTATAATGTATTATGTCGTTATATAGTATTATATAGTGTTATAATGTTAAAGTGTGTTTTGGTGTGTCTGCAGTAATACTATGAAACTATAAAACAATGTAACACACTATATAACAGTATATCATACTATTTTTATTGTTATTAACGTGTGTTATTCTAGTAGAGTGATATGGTGTGTAACAGTTTATTGTAATTTTGTTTGTTGTATTGTTGTCGTGTTATAGCGTTGATGGTATATTTTGTGTTATTATGTTATTATATGTTCTAATATGTGATACAGTTTTATACAGTATTATAGAGTATTATAATGTTAAAGTGTGTTTTATGTATGTGACCATATTACAGAGTTATATTTGTTTAGAGTGCGTGATAGTGTTTTACAGTGTGTTTTACAGAGTGCTTTACAGAGTTCGTGATAGTTAAATTGTGTTATAATGTGTGTATTCTAGTTTATTATAGTTACAATTTGAAACTGTTATAATGTGTTTCGCATTGTTATCGTACTTTATATTCTATTATAGTGTGTCATAATGTATGGTATTTTACTGTGTTTTATTATGTTGTTTTATGTTGTTTTACAGTGTTATAGTAGAATTATGGCGTTTACAGCGTGTATTATCGTATCATATCGTGAATTTATACTATATTGTTTTAAGGTATTTTGTATTACATTGTAAATTGTGTGTTATTGTGTACTGTGTTATAATGCTATAATTAGTATTATAATGTTATGTGGTATTATTATAGTGTGTTATAGTTTGTTTGTAATAGTTTATATAGTTTGTTATAGTGTACTATAGAGACAATACTATATGGTATCATAGTTTTGATGTAGTGTGTAATAGTGTATTATTGTGTATAGTGTTAAAATGTTTTCTATTGCGTTATACTATATTAGGTCTTGTTATAGTATGTTTTAATGTTTTACCCTATGTAGTAGTGTATTATATAGTGTAAGTTTATTTTGATATAATGTTATTATAGTGTATTATAGTGTTATAGTGTTAAAATGTTTTATAGTGCGTTATATTGTGTGGTATTTAATGTTTTATAGTATGTAGTAGTGTATTATAGTGTATAGTTTATTTTGATATAATGTATTGCGGTGTTATAGTTGCATTATAGTATAATGGTGTTATGGAGTAATATTGTTATTGCGTTAGTGTATTATAGTGCGTGTAAAAAAAAAAATGTGTATTATTGTGCTATGTTACATTATATTGTGTTATAGTGTATATCGAGTTAAACTAAAAAATTATAATGTTAATATAGTTTTAATAATTTGATGTAGTGTGATGTAGTGATATAGTGAGTTATACTGTGTTATACAAATTAGTATTATAATGTGTTATACAGTGTTATAATGTTTAGTATAGTGTACTATAGTATTTTACTGTTGAATTGTGTAATTATATTATAATGTATTATAATGTGTGTTATAGTAAAATACTAAAATTAGTTATAATGTGTTATAGTTATAACAATATAACCTACTGTAATACACTATTACACACTATAGCAGAATATTACACACTTTCATGAAAGAAACACGACAATACACAGTATAAAATGCCCTAGGCACATACGCCGATAACATTATTATAGTATAAAAGACTATGGCGATAGTGCAACGTTATAACACACTATAATGCACGTTATAACACACTATAATGCACGGTCCACAACACTATACAAATTATAATACACAATTATATCGCACTATAATCTCTATCCCCGAAATCCCTGTCTCATTTCCATCTCCCATCTCTAAACCTTCATCTCTATCTCTAGCTACACAACACTATCTTTTATCTCCATATCCATCTCTAAGCTCCATCTCTAGCTCCAGCTCCGTCCTCCAGCTCCATCACCAGCACCAGCTTCAGCTCCAACTCAGGCTCCACCTCCATCTCCATCTCAAGCTCCATCTCCAGCTCCATCTCCAGGCTCCACTCCATTCCCTGCTCCATCTCCAGCTCTAGCTCCAGCTCCAGCTCCCGCACCTCCAGGACCATTTCGGAGTCCAGCTCCATCTTTATCTCTCGCTCCACTAATTTTTCTACAGCTCCATTTCATTCTCTCTCTAGCTCCAGCTCCAGCTCCATCTCCATCCCAACCTCCTGTTCCATCTCCAGTTGCTTCTCCAGCCACTCTAGCTCCATATCTACCTCAGACTTCAGCTCCATCTCCAGCTACATCTCAGGCACCATCTTCAGTTGTCCATTCTCCCAGATCTAGCTCCATCCCCATCTCCAACTCTAGCTCCAGTTCTAGCTCTTGCTCTAGCTCCATATCCATCTCTATCTCCAGCTCTAGCTACATCGCCAGGTCCATCTCCAGCCAGCTCCAGCTCCATTTGCCAAGTCCATCTCTATCTCCAACTCCATCTCCATCTCCATCTCCATCTCTATCTCCATCTCCATTTCCAACTTCAGCTTTGTCCATCTTAATATAGAACTGATAATCTAACTTCAGCTCTATTCTCTAGCATAAATCTCTGTCTCCATCTCCAGCCCCCCACTAGCTCCATCTCTAGCCTCCAGCTCAAACTCCACTTCCATCTCCATCCCCAGCTCGAACTCTCCAGCTCTATCTCCAGCACCTCCAGGACCAACTCCATCTTTATCTCTATCTAGATTTTTTTTTTTTCTGCATCTCCATTTTCAATCTCTCCCTAGCTCCATCTCTATTTCCACCGCAAACTCCAGTTTCCTCTCCAGTTGCGTCTCCACAGCGCCATCTCTAGCTCCATCTCTACCTCAGACTTCATCTCCAGCTCCATCTCCAGTACCACCCCAGCAACCAGATCCAGCTCCTTCTCCAGCTACATCTCAGGCACAATCTTCAGGTCCAACCTCCATCTACACCCCATAGCTCCAGACCTAGCTCTAAGCTCCAGCTCCATCTCCAGCTCCACCTCCCAGCTCCATCGCCACGTCCATCTCTCGCTCCAACTCCAGCTCCATCGCCAGGTCCAACTTCAGCTCCAACTAGCTCTGGGATATATATATTCTAACTACATCTGCAGCTCCAGCTCTATCTCCGTCTCCAGCTCTGGCTCCATCTCCATCCTATGTCTAGATCTACCTCTAGCTCCAGCTCTATCTCCATCTCCATCGCCCTAATCCATCTCCGCTCCAGCTCTAGATACATTTCCACATCCGCTACTCTTAGCTCTATCTCCATCAACTAGCTCTGGCTCCATCTCCTGCCCAATATTCGCCAGATCTACCTCCAGCTCCAGCTCCATCTCCATCTACAGCTCCAGCTCCAGCACCAGCTCTCGCTCCAGGTCCTTCTCCATCTCCATCTCCAGCTCCATCCTCCATCAGTTAAACTAGAGCTGTATTGAACTGGAGATAGAGCTGGAGATGGAGCTTGATATGGAACTAGAGCAGTGCTGGCGATGAAGGTGGATCTGAAGGAGCTAGAGCTAGAGATGGACATGGAGCTGCAGGGGATACAGCAAACCTCGTGACAGACCAACGCCTCCGTCCCTCAATCGGTGAGGGGGATGAACCAAGGAGTGGCCTACCCCCCCAGGACAGCCACACAAGTAAAGTTCACAAGATATAGGAGTAGAATTAGGCCATTTGCCTTCTCCCCGTCTCCCTTGACACCCATTCTAATCAAGAATGTGTCTATCTCCGCCTTAAAAATATCCACTGACTTGGCCACCACACAGCCCTCTGTGGCCAAGAATCTATCTACAGATTAAATATCATCTGACTAACAAAGTTCGTCCTTCACGTCCTCTTTCTAAAGAGCGCCCTTTAATTCCGAGGCTATGACCTCTGGTCCCAAGACTCTCCCACCAGTGAAAACATCCTATCACATGGGACTGGATGATTTAAGTACCCCGACAGTGTCTGACACGATAATACACCGCTGTAACACGCCATAATCTACTATAACACTGTAAAACAACATAATAAAACACAATAAAATACGCTACATTATGACACACTATAATAGAATATAAAGTAACTGTAACTATAATAATACTAAGAATATACACATTATACACTTTAACACTATAGAACACTGGTAAAACACTATCACGCACTATAAACCAATATTACTCACTAATATGGTCATATACATAAAAACACACTTTAACATTATTATAATACTATATAAAACTATATCATATATTAGAACATATAATAACATAATAACACAAAAATACACTATCAACGCTATAACACGTATACCACACACACGACAACAATACAACACAAAACATTACAATACACTGTAAACACACCATATCCACTCTAATAGAATAACACATTAATAACAATAAAAATAGTATCTATACTGTTATATCGTGTGTTTACAGTGTTTTTGTAGTTTCTGCAGATACACCAAAACACACTTTGAACATTATAACACTATATAATACTATATAAACGATATAATACATACCATAAAATAACACATTCTAATACACTATTATAACGCTATGATACACTTTTATATACTATGATACATATTATATACTATGATACACTTTAACACAGTATAACACACATTGCAGTATAATATAATACTATAATGCACTCACAACACCCAATGGCATATTATAATAAACACTATCACGCATCACACATCACACAAAATATAGCAACTAAATACATTATCATACACCATCACAAACACAAATACACTACAAACCCAATAACATTTTATACAACCCTCGCATTTAATAGGACAATAACACACTACATCACATTATATTATAATCGCATACAGCCACACAATATAATTACATTATAAAACAATTTAATTTAAACAATATAAGTAATGCCACTCTAATACATAACGTCAAGTACTAAAACTATAATAATATAACACGCGATAATAGACGCGATACTACAACTATCATAACAGTAGTACTATGAAACAATACCCAAAAGTACCAAAGTATAAACAGTATAACATACACTATAATACACCAAATCACATATAAAAGACAAGATAACACTTTATAATACATCCGAATCCCCATAGATACGCTCTAACTCTATAATACACTATAACGCATAAATTACCAGCCACCCAATAAATCACATCCTGTAACACATTTATCACAGTTTAACACTTAATAACACACTGTAATACACAAAATACATTATAAAGACAACACACGCAACAACACTTTTAGAACATTATGCACTCCAAAATGGAACTGAAACACAGAATAACACGTTCTAACACATTGCAATATACTATAACGCCACTGGAATACAATACACGACTAAAATACACTATAACGCAATTAACACATTTTAACATCGTAATACCACCAAACACATTAGGCTACACTACATTACTATAACTACATAAGATACTATGATACTAACGGTGCATAGTATATCAAGATCCCTAATGTATAGAGTGAGTTATAGCGGGAATAAAGAGTACTGGTGTATTATAGTGTATGAAACACTGTGCGATAGTGTTTTGTATTGATTTATAATGTTCTGATATGCGTGTGAGTGTATTCTAAGCGTCTGTGACAGTGTATTGTGGTGCATTATTATGTTACTACGTATTATGGTGTTATTAATGTTAGCATGTATTATATGATACGTTATAAATGTTAAAGTGTGTCGTTGTGTATTGACTATTTTTTTGCGTGTGCTTTCGTTAATAATTTAATGTGTATTACAAAATGGTAAAGTCTTTTATAGTTTATAATGATTGGATTATAGTGGTATGTTATACTTCTTATAGTGTTTAATTAATTTATATATCATTATAATTTTTAATGTGAAACTGTACAGAATTTGTTAATAATTTATGTGTCACAAAATTTTCCTCTTCGTTGTTAATATTTTTTCCGTATTTTTATAGTAATTATAATGCTATAAACTATATAAATACACCTTAACTCGATGTGATACAATGGCGACATTATAAATTGCACATCATACACAATAACAAACTATATAAACACACTAAACCCAGACTAACAACATAATACACTAACTACCTATAATTTGCTGTAACACTAACAAACACTATAAAACGGTATAGAATACTATCTAGATACTTTGCTTAGTTTATTCATATTGTATTATTGTAATATGTGTGTATAATTCTAACTATAATGATATTGTATTACAGAGTTTCATAACATGATGTAATTTTTGTGTATTAATGGTGTGTTATAGCGTGTTATAAGGTGTGTTATACTGTATTTTCCTGTATTTACGGTAATTTAGCATAGGGAGTTACAGTGTATTGGTAATAGTGTAGTATAATAATATAATGTGTATAATAATAGGGCATTACAGGTTAGCCTACAAAATGAATGTGTTTAACGTGATATATTTTATTTTGTATTGTTTTAGTGTGCGTTATGTATGTTATATGATTATAGTGGTGTTATGTGTTAAAGTGTGTCATACAAAGCTAAAATGTGTTAATTGCGATATTGTGTAATTTAGTCTGTAATGTATTCTAGTGCGTTAAAGTATATTGCAAAGCGATAGACGCGTTTTATTCTTTGTTATAGTGCATTGTAGTGACATAATGAACTAAAAGGTGCATTTTGCGTTTAAGTGTGTATGCTTATGTTATAATGTATTATTAAGTGTTAAACAGTATACAGATTACAATGATACTCTTTGGTATTGTCTCATAGAACATACAACTGTTATGATAGTGTTAGTATCGCGTCTATTATCTTGTGTTATATAATTATAGTTTAAATTCTAGACGTTATGTAGGTGCATTACTAATAGTTGGTTA
Organism: Okamejei kenojei; assembly: GCA_035221665.1. Lineage (NCBI taxonomy): Eukaryota > Metazoa > Chordata > Chondrichthyes > Rajiformes > Rajidae > Okamejei > Okamejei kenojei. Next base: position 14,112 of record JAVHYY010000138.1, read on the forward strand.
GGGTATTTAATAGTGTATTTATTGTGTATACGCATAATTATACTATAATGTGATGTATTATAGTTATGATGCTATGTGTGTTACTGTGGTATCATAGAGTATAGAAAGTTAAGGGGTGTAATTGTGTCTTAGAATGTGTTTATTATGTTTTATAATGTATTATGTCGTTATAAGAGTATTATATCGTGTTATAATGTAAAGTGTGTTTGGTGTGTCAGCAGTAATACAATGAAACTAAAAAACAATGTAACACACTATATAACAGTATATTTAAACATTTTTATTTTTAATTAACGTGTGTTAATCTGTGAATATAGTGATATGGTTGTGTAACAGTTTATTGAATTTTATTGTTGTATTTTTGTCGTGTTTTTGCGTGATGGTATTTGTGTTATTATGTTATTATATGTTCTAATATGTGATATCATTTTTATACAGTATTATAGAGTATTATAATGTTAAAATGTGTTTTATGATGTGCCATACATTACAGAGTTACATTGGTTTAGAGTGCGTGATAGTGTTTGTAACAGTGTGTTTACCAGAGTGCTTCACAGAATTCGTGATATCTAAAATAGGTGTTATAATGTGGTGTATTCTAGTTTATTATAGTTAAAATTTGAAACTGTTAAAAAATGTGTTTCGCATGTTATCGTACTTTATATACACATTATAGTGTGTCCATAATGTAATTAATTTTACTGTGTTTTTATTTATGTTGTTTATGTTGTTTTTACAGTGCTATAGTAGATTATGGCGTGTTACAGCGTGTATTATCGTATCATATCGTGATTTATACTATATTTTTTTAAGGTGTAATTTGTATTATATGTATATATCAATTTTTATTTTTTAATGTGAAACTGTAATAGAAATGGGTTATAATTTTGTGGTCATAATTTCCTTTTTCGTTTTTTATATTTTTCGTACTTTATAGTAAGTTATAAATGCTATAAACTATATATACAGATAAAATAATATAACTATAAGACAGTATCACACTACCACTTTATCCATCCATTCATAATATAAAAGGCTATAACCCATTTTATAATACACTATTACACACTAACGCACAGCAAACACACAAAAATAGTCAATACTCAACAACACACTTTAACATTATACATCTAACACATAATAACACCATAATACGCTAATACATAATAATATGCACCACAATAATTCACAGACGCATTTACAACATAGACACATAAACTCACAACGCATACAGAACAATATAAAACAATACAAAACACTATCGCACCGTGTATCATACACTAAAATACACCAGTACACTAAAATACGCTTATAAACACACTAAATAACACATTAGGATACTATTATTATACTATAACACACCGTAGTATCATAGTATCCTAATAATTTATATGAATGTAGTTATCCTAATGTGTTAGAGCGTATTACGATGTTAAAATGTGTTTAATTGCGTTAGTCGTTTATTTTAGTCGTGTAATGTATTCTATTGCGTTATAAGTATATTGCAATGTGTTAGAACGAGTTTATTCTGTGTTACAGTGCAATGTATTGTCATAAAGTACTAAAAGAGCATTGTTGCGTGTTATAGTTGTGTTTTTTTATAAAGTAATTATTTGTGTATTACAGTGTTTTTTAATGTTAAACTGTTGATAATGTGTTATAGGAATGTGTTATATTGTTTGCGTGTATTATGCGTTATAGTGTATATAAGTTATAGCGTATCATGGATTGATGAATTTATGAAGTGTTATCCTTGTTTTATATTGTATTGGTGTATTAAAGTGTATGTTATCACTGTTTACACTTTTGTAACTACTTTGGTATTGTTTATATATTGTTACTACTGTTATGAAGTGTAGTATCTCGTCTATTATCGCGGTGTTAATTATTAAAGTTTTAGTACTAGACGTTATTAGTGGGAGGCATTACTTATAGTGTTTATATATAATATGTTATAATGTATTATATTTGTGTGGCAGTATTTTCGATAGAATATACTGGATGTAGTGTGATATAGTCTATAAAATGCGAGGGTGTAAATAATTTATTGGTATTGTAGTGTGTTGTGTTGTGCTGGTGTATGATAATGTATTTATATGCTATATTTTTTGTGTGGATGTGTGGAAGCGTGATAGTGTTTTATATAAAATGCCATTGGGTGTATGTGAGTGCATTATAGTGTATATATTTTACTGCATGTGGTGTATACTGTGTTAAAAGTGTAACATAGTATATATAATGTGATCATAGTAAATAAAGTGTTCATAGCGATAATAGAGTATTAGATTGTGGTATTATATCGTTATATAGTATAATATAGTGTTATAATGTTAAAGTGTGTTTTGGTGTAACTGCAGACACTACAACAACACCTGTAACACACTAATAAAAACAGTATAGGCATACTAATTTTATTGTTATTAAAGTGTTAATTCTATTAAGTGATATGGTGTGTAACAGTGTATGGTAATGTTTTTGTGTTGTATGTTGTCGTGTGTGAGGTATACGTTATAGTCTTGATATGTATATTTGTGTTATTATGTTAATATATGTTCTAATATATTATATATTTTTTATATAGTATTATAGAGTAATATAATGTAAAAGTGTGTTTTTACTATATGACCATATACATAAATGAGTAATATTGGTTTAGAGTGCGTGATAGTGTTTTACAGTGTTTTCTATAGTGTTAAAGTGTGTTAGTACTTGTATATTCTAAGTTTTTTTAATTTTATAGTTTACATGTTTTTATGGAACTGTTATAATGTGTTTCGCATTGTTATCGTACTTTATTTTCCTTTTAATAGTGTGTCATATGTATCGTATTTTACTGTGTTTTATAATGGTTGTTTTACATGTTATAGTAGATTCTTGCGTGTTACAGCGTGTATTATCGTGTCAGACCCATCGTGATACATAACCATCCAGTCCCCATGTGATAGGATGTTTCACTGGTGTCCTTGGCCCAAGGTCATAGCCACGGAATTAAGGGCCTCTTTTACGAAAGAGGACGTGAAGAACTTTTGTTAGTCGATATATTTAATCTGTAGTTCTTGGCCACAGAGGGCTGTGTAGGGCCAAGTACAGGCGTTTCAGGCTCATAGCAGGTTGGTGCCACTATCCATCGCGTCTCCGATGCCCGTGGATCGACCTTCGCGAGCATCCTTTTCGGAATTTCCCGGACATCCTTGAACCCCACATCTGCACCTCCACCCCAAGCATGGAGTGGATAGCACCATATACCTCTATGACCCACCTGTCACGCCCGGGTGCGTCATCTCTCAATCTCGCGCCAGTCAAGACCTCCGTCTAGCTCGGGAGGGGTTCCGCCAGAAGGTGGCGATGGGCATTGTGCGTCTTTCCAATAGCCCATGGGCGCACTGCTCCACATGATCCCTAAGGCAGTGCAGGGGGCTGGGCCCATGTGGGGATTACTAACACCTGAATGATGCGACCATCACCGACAATACCCGGTACCGCACATTCACGACTTTTCAAAGCCCAATCTGGCCAGAGCGTCGGTGTTCTTCAAGTGGACCTCGTGCAAAGGGTATAACCAAAATTCCGTACCACCCCGACGATAACCCGAAGCCGTCATTAATAAACGCCATTGGACCTGTTTGAATTTGCCAGATGCCGTTAGGTTTGAAGAACAAACTGCGCAGGCCTTTCAGCTGCTATCGACCGTGTTTGCCGCATCCAGACTTCGTATTTGTGAACTTGGATGACATAATCGTGGCCATCACTACTCGCGGCAGGATCACTTGCATTCATCTCCCGTCAGCTGTGTCATCGCCTCAGCGATTTAGGTTTGTCCATCAACTCGTCCAAGTGCCTTTTTGGCGTGACAGCTATCGGACTTCTCGGCATGCGTAACTCCACAGGGGGTGGTGCTCTGCGGGCCAGGGTGGACGCTGACCGCAGGTTCCCCCGACCGACCACAGTTTAGGGCCTACAGGAATTCGTGGTGGATGGACCCCTATTATCACGCTTCTTGCACGCATTCATGCGTTGCTTTTCCACCTGATGCTGGTATCGCAGGGAGTTGGTGGTCCGTCAAAGCAACAGCGGCCTTCGAGAGAATCTAAGGGGCACTGGTTGGGGCCACGATGGCGTCCACCGACAGTGGATGCCCGACCGCCCGACGGTAGACGCTTTTGGATGTTGCATTTGGGGCCGTGTGGGAGCAGCTCCATGGTTGATAATGGCAGCCTTCATTGGAATTGCCTTCTTCGGCAGGCAAATTCAATGATGTTCAGTTCCGTTTTAAGTGCTTTCAACCGCGAGCACCTTGCCCTGTACTTCGCCATACGCCATTTTACTGCTCAGCTGGTCGATGAGTGATGCCGCCTATTGTACGGCAGTTTCGGGCCTCAGGACTTTGATCAGAGCAGTACAAAGGGAGCAGGGCCTTCGGCCGCTTGTGTCTATGCGATTGATAAACTAAAGTATTACCTGCACACCATCCGATCAGGTGCTCACCAGCCAGTTAAGGTTTTGCTTAGACTCTCTGAAAAACAACTATCAAAACATCGCCCAAACCAATAGCAAATTGACATTTGTTCAGTGTTATTCAGAGAAACTCTGCTTTCCTCCGAAGGGCCTTGCTCCTTTGTACTGCTCTGAGTCAATGTCCTGCAGGCCCGAAACTGCCGTACAATAGGCGGCCATCTCCTCATCGACCAGCTGAGCGGCCGCCAGGCGGAATAATTAAATGCCCTTAGCGACTTGGAGAACTGCGTGAACTGCAGGTCATGATAAGGGCGTCGGCCTCCCTGTTGTATTTGACTCAACAAAAACAACAGTGGAGGTGGTGTACTCGGACACATACACCTCCTGCCTCTGGGCGGTTTGTGATCCGTAAATACAGTAAAAGGCCTCCCTTCTAGAAGTAGTGAAAATGGCGTATGGCGAGATAACAGGGCAAGGTGCTCGCGGTTGAATGCACTTTAACGGAAACTGAACATCATTGAATTGCCTGCCGAAGAAGGCAATTCAATGAAGGCTGCCAGTATCAACCATGAGCTGCTCCAACACTGCCCAAATGCAACATCAGAAGCGTCTACCGTCAGGGCGGTCGGGGCATCCACTTGTCGGTGGACCCCTCGCATCGTGGCCCCAACCAGTGCCCCCTTAATCTCTCGAAGGCCGCTGTTGCTTTGACGGACCACTCAACCTCCCTGCGATGACCAGCAATCAGGTGGAAAAGCGAACGCATGAATGTTTTTTTATTTTTTATTTTTTGTTTTATTTTTTTTTACGGCAAGAAGCGGTGATAATAGGGAAAGTCCTTCTTTTCTTTTTTTCCATCCCCACGAATTCCTGTAGGCCCTAAACTGTGGTCGGACGGGGGAACCTGCGGAACAGCGTCCTCCTCCCTGGCCGCAGAGGGCACCACCCCCTGTGGAGTTACGCAGTGGCCCGAGGAATTCGATAGCTTGTCACGCCAAAACGGCACTTGACGAGTTGATGGACAAACCAAAATCGCTGAGGCGCTGACACAGCTGACGGAGATGAATGCAGTGATCCTGCCGCGAGTGACTGGCCACGATTATGTCATCCAAGTACACAAATACGAAGTCCAGGCTGCGGCACACACGGTCGATAAGCAGCTGAAAGGCCTGCGCAGTGTTCTTCAAAGTAACGGCATCCGTACAAATTCAAACAGTCCAATGGCGTTATAATGACCGGCTTCGGGATATCGTCGGGGTGGGACCGGAATTTGGTTGTACCCTTCCACGAGGTCCACCTTGGAAGAACACCGACGCTCTGGCCAGATGGGCATTGAAGTCGTGAATGTGCGGTACCCGGTACTGTCGGTGATGGTCGCATCATTCAGGTGATAGTAATCCCCCACATGGGCACCAGCCCCCTGCTGCCTTAGGGATCATGTGGAGCAGTGACGCCCATGGGCTATTGGACAGACGCACAATACCCATCGCCTCCATCAGGCGGAACCCTCCCGAGCTAGACGAGGCTTGACTGGCGCGAGATGACGCACCCGGGCTGCACAGGTGGGCCAGTAGTAGGAATATGGTGCTACCACTCCATGCTTGGGGGTGGAGGAGCAGATGTGGGGTTCAAGGATGTCCGGTAAATTCTGCCAGGATGCTCGCGAAAGTCGCATCCACGGGCAACAGGGGGCCATCAGGTACAGGATCTCCAATGCAGAGGAATACCGGCTCCAGCGTGACGCAGTGAATGGGCTCGAAGGAAGTCAGCGCGAGCAGCGCAGGGAAACGACGGCAAAGACGAACTCCCACGAAAAGCAGCTGCGGCCAAAGTTGAGGGAAATGGTGCGAATAGCACGCCGTTCACCACGGTGAGGAGGGGGCCCCGTTTGCCATACTCGCACAGATGTCAGCAATGGATGGGAGGCAGAACACTCACTTCCTCACCAGTGTCCACAAGGAATCGACCCCTATGTGCAGCGATCCCAGACGAAGATGCGATTGAACATTGCCAGCCGCCGGAGGCAATCGCTGATGACCGGCCCCCTTCGTTTCCAGGAAGAACAGGGTGGGCGACATTGCCTGGCTGCAGCTCCCCGCGACGATAGTAATAGCACCACCACCTTAGTGGCGTATGGTGGAACTGCAAGCGAATTTAAATGGTTTGAACGCCAGCGACCTCTGATGGTGTTGGGCGGAACTGCAGGCTGGCCGTGCTGGAAGGACGTGGAATGCCCAATGTCGGCCGAATTATGCTGCGGGGGCTGACTGGGGAGCATCGGAGACGCGATGAATAGCGGCACCAACCTGCTCTGAGCCTCCAAACGCCGCGGAAGGACGGTCAGCGCTTCCAGGTCCCACTGGCGGGACATCCACAGCTCGTCGGCCTGCTCGGCTGGCGCCTGCATGACCGTAAAGGGTTCCCAGGCGAGGTGCAGATGGATGACGGGCGGGGACTGCTGAAGGTAAGCAAACCTAAATAGGAAACAAGGTTAGTGGTCCCCATTAGGGTGTGCATGTCCTCCAGGAGGCAGACGGCCGGCGGTCCGCCCAGGCCGTCCATTCGGAGAATCCGAGCTGGGGGGGGGCCCACTCAGAGTCCCCAAGTCCAAACCTCCTGATAAGGAATTCTTTAAGGCCCCTATATTTGTTAGTGAACGGGGGTTTTCAGGAAAGGCTTAACTCACCTCGCAGTCACTTGGTCAAGCGCGCTGACCACGTAAAAAGTATTTTGTTCATCCGCTGTTATCCCTCGCACAGCAAATTCTGCCTCTGCCTGCTGGAACCAGATGTCTTCGGTCCACAGAGTAGGAGTTTAAGTGCAACGGCATTGCTATCCATCACGAAGTGTGACCAATGGGCGGGGTCACCAGTTGTAGCAGCCTGGACGAGAGGAAAAGGCCAGACGTCAGGCAGGTTCAAAGAGTAGTCTTAATCACAGCGAGAGCACACACAACCGAGGGTATAACAGCAAACCTCGTGACAGACCAACGCCTCCGTCCTCCCTCAATCGGTGAGGGGGATGATCCAAGGAGTGGCCTACGCCCAGGGAAGCCACACAAGTAAAGTTCACAAGATATAGGAGTAGAATTGGGGCATTTGCCCAATGTCATTCAATCATGGCTGATCTCTGCCTCCTAATCCCATTTTCCTGCCTTCTCCCATCTCCCTTGACACCCATTCTAATCAGAATGTGTTTATCTCCGCTTAAAAATATCCACTGACTTGGCCTCCACAGCCCTCTGTGGCCAAGAATCTACAGATTAAATATCATCTGACTAACAAAGTTCTGCCACGTCCTTTTTTCTAAAAGAGCGCCCATTAAATTCCGAGGCTATGACTTCTGGTCCAAGACTCTCCCACCAGTGAAAAACATCTATCACATGGGACTGGATGTTAAGTATCCCGATAGGGTTTGGGAGGATGCTACTAGCTAGAGACAGACATCAAAACCCTGGGAAGGCGAACAAAGAAACACTGTGAAAATGGTCACATGATGAACATCTGGTGAGAACAGAGCCGCACGTAATTTAATTGCTTAGGCAGTATAGCCTTCTAAAGATAAGTTGGCTGGGAACGGCCATTTTGCAAAGTGATGAGAATGAAAATTTTGAGAAGAAACAAAGATGTGTTGTGTTTATTCAGCACGTGGATGAGTAACAACTCAAAAGGATTGACTTTTTAAAATTGTGAGAGCCTTGGGTTAGAACAAAGGTTTCCCTTTAGGAGATTGAAGGAAAGTTAAAAAAAAAGGGCGGTCTGAAACATGGGCAGCGACAACCCGGGAAACAACCATCACAAGAAGGTGGACCTGACATAGACTTCAAATGTCATTGAAGATAAACCCCTACCAACAGAGTGAATCTGTCCAATTAATTCATAGATGCAATATCTGACTTTGGGATTTAGTTTAAGAAGTGATAAGTTGAAATAGTATAGTAAAGGAGAAGTTATTAGAAGTCAGGGGGTGTTTGCATGCATGTTTTATGTTACTTGAGTGTTAATAAAGATATTTGTAATAAATTAAATGAAACCTCGTGTTAGAGTCTTTGTTTGACACGTCAGTTGATACCCGATAGAGGTATCAATCCTTTCCACATTCACTCTATCTATGCCTTTCAATATTTGTAAAGCACAGGCAGGCCGAACAGCTGTTTGCATTCTCATTTGAATTCCATTGCCATTGCAGAGACGAACACAAGGCAGGCCGAACAGCTGATTGCATTTTCATTTCAATTTACACTGCCATTGCAGTTGCAAGCACAGGGCAGGCAGAACAGCTGATTGCATTTTCATTTCACTTCCAATGCCATTGCGGTTTTCAGCGCAGCGCTGGTCTGAACAGACTCATTGCATTTTATTTCACTTCCATTGCAAATGCAGTTCAAGCACAGGCAGGCAGAACAGTTTTCATTGCATTTTAATTTTGCCTCCATTGCCATTGCAGTTTCAAGCTCAGGGCAGGCCGAACAGCTCATTGCCTTTTAATTTAATTCCATTGTCATTGCTGTTTCAAGCACTGGCAGGCCAAACTGCTGATTGCATTTTCATTTCACTTCCACTGCCATTGTCATTCAAAGACAGAACAGGCCGAACAGCTGATTGCATTTCTTTTCACTTACATTGTTGTTGTAGTTTCAAGCACAGGGCAGGCTGAAGAGCCACAGTCCATTTTCATTTCATTTCCTTTGCCATTGAAGTTTCAAGCACATGGGCAGTACCGAACAGCTGATTGCATTTTAATTTCACTCCATTGCCATTGGAGTTTCAAGCACAGGGCAGGCCGAACAGCTGTTTGCATTTTAATTTGGTTCCATTGCCATTGCCTATAGCATCCGAACCGCTGATTGCATTTTCATTTCACTTCCATTGCCATTTCCAGTTTTGAAGCACAGGACAGACCGAACAGCTGATTGCATTTTCACTTCACTTCCATTGCTATTTGCAGTTTCAAGCACATGGCAGGCACAACAGTTCATTGCATTTAATTTGCCTCCATTGCCATTGCAGTTTATAATGCACAGGGCAGGCCGAACAGATTGCATTCTCATTTCACTTCCATTGTCATTGCTGTTTCAAAGCGCAGCGCAGGCCGAACAGCTGATTGCATTTTCATTTCACTTCCATTTTGCCATTGTAATTTCAAGCATATGTCAGGCCGAACAGCTGATTGCATTTTCATTTCACTTGCATTGGCATTGCAGTATCAAGCACAGCGCTGGCTGAAAATCTGTTTGCATTTTCATTTCATTGCCATTGCCAAAGCAGTTTCGAGCACAGGGCAGTAAATTTCAAGCAGAACAGTTCATTGCATTTTAAATTTTGCGTCCAGTGCCATTGCAGTTTCAAGCACAGGGCAGCGAACAGCTCGTTGCATTTTCATTTTGCTTCCATGCCATAGCAATTCAAGCACAGGGCAGGCCGAACAGCTGATTTCATTCTCATTTCAATTCCATTGCCATTGCAGTTTCAAGCGCAGCGCAGGCTGTAACAGCTGATTGCATTTTTCACTTCACTTCCATTGCTATTGAAGTTTCAAGCACATGGCAGGCTCAACAGTTCATTGCATTTTAATTTTGCCTCCATTGCCATTGCAGTTTAATGCACAGGGCAGGCCGAACAGATTGCATTCTCATTTCACTTCCATTGTCATTGCTGTTTCAAGCGCAGCGCAGGCCGAACAGCTGTGATTGCATTTTCATTTCACTTCCATTGCCATTGTAAATTTCAAGCATATGTCAGGCCGAACAGCTGATTGCATTTTCATTTTCACTTGCATTGGCATTGCAGTATCAAGCACAGCGCTGGCTGAAAATCTGTTTGCATTTTCATTTCATTGCCATTGCCAATGCAGTTTCGAGCACAGGGCAGGCCGAACAGCTCGTTGCATTTTCATTTTGCTTCCATGCCATAGCATATTCAAGCACAGGGCAGCCGAACAGCTGAATTGCAATTTCATTTCACTTTCCATTGCCATTGCAGTTTCTAGCATTGGGCAGGCATAACAGGTGATTGCATTTTCATTTCATCTCCACCGCCATTGGATTTTCAAAGACAAGGCAGGCCGAATAGCTGATTACATTTTAATTTCACTTCCATTGCCAATGCAGTTTCAAGCAAATGGCAGGGGAAAGAGCCCATTGCATTCTCATTTCACCTCCATTGCTATTGCAGTTGCAAGCACAGGGCAGGCAGAAGAGCTCATTGTATTTTCAATTCACTTCCATTGCCATTGCAGTTTCAAGCACAGAGCAGTCCAAACAGCTGATTGCATTTTCATTTCACTGCCTTGCCATTGCAGTTTCTAGCATTGGGCAGGCATAACAGCTGATTGCATTTTCATTTCATCTCCACCGCCATTGGATTTTCAAAGACAAGGCAGGCCGAACAGCTGATTGCATTTTCTTTTTACTTATATTGCTGTTGTAGTTTCAATACAGGTCAGGCCGAACAGCTCATTGCATTTTCATTTCACTTCCATTGCCAATGCAGTTTCAAGCAAATGGCAGGGGAAAGAGCCCATTGCATTCTCATTTCACCTCCATTGCTATTGCAGTTGCAAGCACAGGGCAGGCAGAAGAGCTCATTGTATTTTCAATTCACTTCCATTGCCATTGCAGTTTCAAGCCAGGGCAGTCCAAACAGCTGATTGCATTTTCATTTCACTGCCTTGCCATTGCAGTTTCAAGCACAGGGCATGCCGAACATCTCATTGCATTTTCAATTCACTTCCATTGCCATTTAGAGTTTCAAGCACAGGGCAGGACGAACAGCTCATTGCATATAATGTTATAATGTTATAGTGTATGGTATTATTATAGTGTGTTATAGTTTGGTTATAGTTCATTTATAGTTTGTTATAGTGTACTATACAATCTATATGGTATCATAGTTTTGATGTAGTGTGTTATAGTGTGTAATAGTTGTATTATTGTGTATAGTGTTGAAATGTTTTCTATTGCGTTATACTATATTAGATCTTGTGATAGTATGTTTTCATGTTTTATCGTATGTAGTAGTGTATTATAGTGTATAGTTTATTTGGATATAATGTATTATAGTGTATTATAGTGTTATCGTGTTAAAAAATTTATAGTGCGTTATATTGTGTTATAGTATGTTTTAATGTTTTATAGTATGTAGTAGTGTATTATAGTGTATAGTTTATTTTGATATAATGTATTGCGGTGTTATAGTGCATTATAGTATAATGTGTTATGGAGTAATATTGTTATTGCGTTAGTGTATTATATAGTGCGTGTATGTGTATTATTGTGCTATGTTACATTATATTGTGTTATAGTGTATATCGGGTTTAAACTAAAAATATTATTATAATGTGTAATATAGTTTTATAATTTGATGTAGTGTGATGTAGTTATATAATGTGTTATACTGTGTATTATACAGATTAGTATTATAATGTGTTATACAGTGTTATAATGTTATGTTATATGGTTATAATGTTTAGTATTGTGTTACTATAGTATTTTACTGTTGAATTGTGTAATTATATTATAATGTATTATAATGTGTGTTATAGTGTAAATACTAAAATTAGTTATAATGTGTTATAGTTATAAACAATATAACATACTTTAATACACTATTACACACTATAGCACAATATTACACACTTTCATGAAAGAAACACGACAATACACTATAACAATATAAAATGCCCTAGGCACATACGCGATAACATTATGATAGTGTAAACCACTATGGCAATAGTGCAACACTATACACGTTATAACACACTATAATGCACGGCCACAATAGCGGAACACTGCAATACACTATAATGCACGACACTGCAACACACTATAATGCACGACCACAACACTATAACAAATTATAATACACATTATATCGCACTATAATCTCTATCCCGTAATCCCTGTCTCCATTTCCATCTCCATCTCTACCTTCATCTCTATCTCTAGCTACACATCTATCTTTATCTCCAGATCCATTTCTAGCTCCATCTCTAGCTCCAGCTCCGTCTCCAGCTCCATCACCAGCACCAGCTTCAGCTCCAACTCAAGCTCCACCTCCATCTCCATCTCAAGCTCCATCTCCAGCTCCATCTCCAGCTCCATCTCCATCCCCTGCTCCATCTCCAGCTCGAGCTCCAGCTCCAGCTCCCGCACCTCCAGGACCATTTCGGAGTCCAGCTCCATCTTTATCTCTCGCTCCACTATATTTTTCTACAGCTCCATTTCATTCTCTCTCTAGCTCCAGCTCCAGCCCAACCTCCTGTTCCATCTCCAGTTGCTTCTCCAGCCATCTCTAGCTCCATATCTACCTCAGACTTCAGCTCCATCTCCAGCAACATCTCAGGCACCATCTTCAGGTCCATCTCCAGATCTAGCTCCATCCCCATCTCCAACTCTAGCTCCAGTTCTAGCTCTTGCTCTAGCTCCATCTCCATCTCCATCTCCAGCTCTAGCTGCATCACCAGGTCCACCTCCAGCTCCAGCTCCATCGCCAGGTCCATCTCCAGCTCCATATCCAGATGCATCTCCATCTCCACCTCCATCTCCAGCTCTAGCTACATCGCCAGGTCCATCTCCAGCCAGCTCCAGCTCCATTGCCAAGTCCATCTCTATCTCCAACTCCATCTCCATCTCCATCTCCATCTCCATCTCCATCGCATCTCCATCTCCATTCCAACTCTAGCTCTGGTTGCATCTCCTGCCCAATCGCCAGATCTAGCTCAAGCTCTATATCCAGCTCCAGCGCTATCCAGCTCCAGTGCCAGCTCTATCTCCAGCCTGCATCTCTAGCTCTAACTCCATCTCCAGTACCAGCCCCATCTTCAGCTTTGTCCATCTTAATATAGAACTGATAATCTAACTTCAGCTCTATCTCTAGCATAAATCTCTGTCTCCATCTCCAGCTCTAGCTCCATCTCTAGCTCCAGCTCAAACTCCACTTCCATCTCCATCCCCAGCTCGAACTCCAGCTCTATCTCCCGCACCTCCAGGACCATCTTCATCTTTATCTTTATCTCCATTTCAATCTCTCCCTAGATCCATCTCTATCTCCACCGCAAACTCCAGTTTCCTCTCCAGTTGCGTCTCCAGCGCCATCTCTAGCTCCATCTCTACCTCAGACTTCATCTCCAGCTCCATCTCCAGCACCACCCCCAGCACCGGATCCAGCTCCATCTCCAGCTACATCTCAGGCACAATCTTCAGGTCCACCTCCAGATTTAGTTCCATCTCCATCTCCACCCCTAGCTCCAGACCTAGCTCTAGCTCCAGCTCCATCTCCAGCTCCACCTCCAGCTCCATCGCCAGGTCCAACTTCAGCTCCAACTAGCTCTATCTATATTCTAACTACATCTGCAGCTCCAGCTCTATCTCCGTCTCCAGCTCTGGCTCCATCTCCATCCCCATGTCTAGATCTACCTCTAGCTCCAGCTCTATCTCCATCTCCATCTCCATCTCCTAATCCATCTCCTGCTCCAGCTCTAGATACATTTCCACATCCGCTACTCTAGCTCTATCTCCATCTCCAACTAGCTCTGGCTCCATCTCCTGCCCAATCGCCAGATCTACCACCAGCTCCAGCTCCATCTCCATCTACAGCTCCAGCTCCATCACCAGCTCTCGCTCCAGGTCCTTCTCCATCTCCAGCTCCAGCTCCATCTCCATCAGTTAAACTAGATAGAGCTGGAGATGGAGCTAGAGCTGGAGCTGCGTCTGGAGATGGAGCTTGATATGGAACTAGAGCTGGTGCTGGCGATGAAGGTAGATCTGAAGGAGCTAGAGCTAGAGATGGACATGGAGCTGGAGATGGCGTTGGAGCTTGAGCTAGAGTTGCAGGAGCTGGAGACTGAGCTGGAGCTGGAGCAGGAGATGGAGCTGGAGATGGAGCTAGAGATGGAGCTGGAGATGGGGCTAGAGATGGAGCTGAAGATGGAGGTAGAGTCTGAGCTGGCGATGGAGATGAAGCTGCTGGAGATAGAAATGAAACTGGAGATGGAGCTCGAGCTGGAATTGGAGCAGGAGATGGCGTTGGAGATTGATCTGGAGCTGGAGATGGCGCTGGACCTAGAGCAATACATTATAGTGTATTGCAGTGTTCCGCTATTGTGGCCGTGCATTATAGTGTGTTATAACGTGTATAGTGTTGCACTATTGCCATAGTGGTTTATACTATCATAATGTTATCGGCGTATGTGCCTAGGGCATTTTATATTGTTATAGTGTATTGTCGTGTTTCTTTCATGAAAGTGTGTAATATTCTGCTATAGTGTGTAATAGTGTATTAAGGTATGTTATATTATTATAACTATAACACATTATAACTAATTTTAGTATTTACACTATAACACACATTATAATACATATAATATAATTACACAATTCAACAGTAAAATACTATAGTACACAATACTAAACATTATAACCATATAACATAACATTATAACACTGTATATCACATTATAATACTAATCTGTATAATACACAGTATAACACACTATATCACTACATCACACTACATCAAATTATAAAACTATATTACACATTATAATAATATTTTAGTTTAACTCGATGATATACACTATAACACAATATAATGTAACATAGCACAATAATACACATACACGCACTATAATACACTAACGCAATAACAATATTACTCCATAACACATTATACTATAATGCACTATAACACCGCAATACATTATATCAAAATAAACTATACACTATAATACACTACTACATACGATAAAACATTAAAACATACTATAACAAGATCTAATATAGTATAACGCAATAGAAAACATTTTAACACTATACACAATAATACACTATTACACACTACATCAAACTATGATACCATATAGTATTGTATAGTACACTATAACAAACTATAATAAACTATTACAAACAACTATAACACACTATAATAATACCATATTATAACATTATAATACTAATTATAGCATTATAACACTATAACAATATATAGCACAATATAATACCACAGAACACAATAACACACTATTTACAATATAATATAAAATAACACCTTAAAACAATATAGTATAAATCACGATATGATACGATAATACACGCTGTAACACGCCATAATCTACTATAACACTGTAAAACAACATAAAACAACATAATAAAACACAGTAAAATACCATACATACTATAATAGAATATAAAGTACGATAACAATGCGAAACACATTATAACAGTTTCAAATTGTAACTATAATAAACTAGAATACACACATTATAACACAATTTAACTATCACGAACTCTGTAAAGCACTCTGTAAAACACACTGTAAAACACTATCACGCACTCTAAACAAATATAACTCTGTAATATGGTCACATACATAAAACACACTTTAACATTATAATACTCTATAATACTGTATAAAACTGTATCACATATTAGAACATATAATACAAACGCTATAACACGACAACAATACAACAAACAAAATTACAATAAACTGTTACACACCATATCACTCTACTAGAATAACACACGTTAATAACAATAAAAATAGTATGATATACTGTTATATAGTGTGTTACATTGTTTTATAGTTTCATAGTATTACTGCAGACACACCAAAACACACTTTAACATTATAACACTATATAATACTATATAACGACATAATACATTATAACACATAATAACACATTCTAATACACTATTACACACTACACATTCTAATACACTATGATACACTAACACAATGTAACACACATTGCAATATAATATACTACATCACATTGTAGTATAATCTGCGTAATACACTGTCACACAATATAATACACTATAACACTGTCACACAATATAATACACTATAAGATGCACTAATACATAACGTCTAGCACTAAAACTATAATTATATAACACACGATAATAGACGCGATACTAACACTATCATAACAGTGTAGTTCTATGAGACAATACCAAAGAGTAACAGTGTAAACAGTATCACAGTTTAACACTTAATAATACATTATAAAACAAAACTATACACACTATCACACGCAACAATGCACTTTTAGTACATTATGACACTACAATGCACTATAACACAGAATAACGCGTTCTAACGCTTTGCAATATACTTTAACGCACTAGAATACATTACACGACTAAAATACACTATAACGCAATTAAACACATTTTAGCATCGTATAACACACTATAACACATAACACACTATAACACACTATAACATACCATAACGCACTAAAACAATACAAAATAAAATATACACGTTAACACTTTCATATTGTAACACCCTGTAATGCACTATAATACACAATTATATTTATTATACTACACTATCCAATACACTGTAACTCCCTATGCTAAAATACACGTAAATACAGGAAAATACAGTATAACACACTATAACACACCATAATACACAAAAATACAACATGTTATGATACTCTGTAATACAATATCATTATAATTAGAATTATACACACAAATAACAATAATACAATATGATAAACTAAAGCAAAGTATCTAGATAGTATTCTATACCGTTTTATAGTGTTGTAGTGTTACAGCAAATTCTAGTGAGTTAAGTGTATTATGGTGTTAGTCTGGTATAGTGTGTTATATAGTTTGATATTGTGTGATGTGCAATATTATAATGTGCCATATGTATCACATCGAGTTAAGGTGTATTATATAGTTTATAGCATTATAACTTACTATAAAATACGAAAAAATATAAAAAACGAAAAAGGAAATTATGACACAAAATTATAACACATTCTATACAGTTTCACATTAAAAATATAATGATATATAAAATAATATAACACTATAAGACAGTATCACACTACCACTTTAATCCAATCCATTATAACTATAAAAGACTATAACCTATTTTATAATACACTATTACACACTATAACGCACAGCACACACACAAAAATAGTCAATACACAACAACACACTTTAACATTATAACATGCTAACACATAATAACACCATAATACGCTATTACATAATATGCACCACAATACACTGTCACAGTTGCATTATAATACACTCACACGCATAACAGAACAATATAAAACAATACAAAACACTATCGCACAGTGTATCATACACTATAATACACCAGTACACTATAATACGCTATAACACACTATACTACATTAGGATACTATGATATACTATAACACACCGTAGTATCATAGTATCCTAATGTAGTTATAGTAATGTAGTTATCCTAATGTGTTAGAGCGTATTACGATGTTAAAATGTGTTTAATTGCGTTATAGTGTATTTTAGTCGTGTAATGTATTCTAGTGCGTTATAATATATTGCAATGTGTTAGAACGTGTTATTCTGTGTTACAGTGCATTGTAGTGTCATAATGTACTAAAAGTGCATTGTTGCGTGTTATAGTGTGTTGTTTTATAATGTATTATTGTGTATTACAGTGTGTTATTAAGTGTTAAACTGTGATAATGTGTTATATTGTTTTCGTGTATTATGATGCGTTATAGTGTATTATAGAGTTATAGCGTATCATGGGATTCTAATGTATAATGTGTTATCATGTTTTATAGTGTATTGGTGTATTATAGTGTATGTTATACTGTTTACACTTTGGTACTCTTTGGTATTGTTTCATAGTACTACTGTTATGATAGTGTTAGTATCGCGTCTATTATCGCGTGTTATATTATTATAGTTTTAGTACTAGACGTTATGCATTAGTGCATTACTTATAGTGTTATATATAATATGTTATAATGTATTATATTGTGTACTAGATTATAATATAATGTGATGTAGTGTGTTATTGTCTATTAAATGCGAGGGTGTATAATAATGTTATTGGGTATTGTAGTGTATTGTGTTTGTGCTGGTGTATGATAATGTATTTAGTATGCTATATTTTGTGTGATGTGTGATGCGTGATAGTGTTTATTATAATATGCCATTGGGTGTATTGTGAGTGTATTATAGTGTTATATTATATTGCAATGTGTGTTATACTGTGTTAAAGTGTATCATAGTATTGTAGCGTGTAATAGTGTATTAGAATGTGTTATTATGTGTTATGTATTATATCGTTATATAGTATTATATAGTGTTATAATGTTAAAGTGTGTTTTGGTGTATCTGCAGAAACTATAAAACAATGTAACACACTATATAACAGTATAGCATACTATTTTTATTGTTATTAAAGTGTTATTCTATTAGAGTGATATGGTGTGTAACAGTGTATTGTAATGTTTTGTGGTGTATTGTTGTGTGTGTGGTATACGTGTTATAGCGTTGATAGTGTATTTTGTGTTATTATGTGATTATGTGATTTAAACTGCAATGGCAATGGAAGTGAAATTGAAATGCTAGCAGCTGTGCTTGATACTGCAATGGCAACGCAAGTGAAATTAAATGCAATCAGCCTGACATGTGCTTGAATTTACAATGGCAATGGAAGTGAATTAAAATTCAATCAGCTGTTCGGCCTACCCTGTCTGTGAAAATGCAATGGTAGTGGAAGTGAAATGAAAATGCAGTTTATGTGATTATATGTTCTAATATATGATATAGTTTTATATAGTATTATAGAGTATTATAATGTTAAAGTGTGTTTTTATGTATATGACCATATTAGTGAGTTATATTGGTTTAGAGTGCGTGATAGTGTTTTACAGTGTTCTATCGTTTTAAAGTGTGTTATAATGTGTATATTCTAGTTTATTATAGTTACAGTTTGGAACTGTTATAATGTGTTTCGCATTGTTATCGTACTTTATATTCTATTATAGTGTGTCATAATGTAGGGTATTTTACTGTGTTTTATTATGTTGTTTTACAGTGTTATAGTAGATTATGGCGTGTTACAGCGTGTATTATCGTGTCAGACCCAGTCGGGATACTTAACATCCAGTCCCATGTGATAGGATGTTTTCACTGGTGGGAGAGTCTTGGACCAGAGGTCATAGCCTCGGAATTAAAGGGCGCTCTTTTAGAAAGAGGACGTGGAAGAACTTTGTTAGTCAGATGATATTTAATCTGTAAATTCTTGGCCACAGAGGGCTGTGGAGGCCAAGTCAGTGGATATTTTTAAGGCGGAGATAGACACATTCTTGATTAGAATGGGTGTCAAGGGAGATGGGGAGAAGGCAGGAAAATGGGATTAGGAGGCAGAGATCAGCCATGATTGAATGACATTGGACCCAATGGGAAAATGGCCCAATTCTACTCCTATATCTTGTGAACTTTACTTGTGTGGCTGTCCCTGGGGGGTAGGGACTCTTTGAACCTGCCTGGCGTCTGGCCTTTTCCTGAGCTCGTCCAGGCTGCTACAACTGGTGACCCCGCCATTGGTCACACGTCGTGATGGATAGCAATGCCGTTGCACTTAAACTCCTACTCTGTGGACCGAAGGCATCTGGTTCCAGCAGGCAGAGGCACAATTTGCTGTGCGAGGGATAACAGCGGATGAAACAAAATACTTTTACGTGGTCAGCGCGCTTGACCAAGTGACTGCGAGGTGAGTTAAGCCTTTCCTGAAAACTAACAAATATAGGGGCCTTAAAGAATTCCTTATCAGGAGGTTTGGACTTGGGGACTCTGAGTGGGCAGCTCGGATTCTCCGAATGGACGGCCTGGGCGACCGCCGGCCGTCTGCCCTCCTGGAGGACATGCACACCCTAATGGGGGACCACTAACCTTGTTTCCTATTTAAGTTTGCTTACCTTCAGCAGCTCCCGCCCGTCATCCATCTGCACCTCGCCTGGGAACCCTTTACGGACATGCAGGCGCCAGCCGAGCAGGCCGACGAGCTGTGGATGTCTCGCCAGTGGGACCTGGAATCGCTGACCGTCCTTCCCGCGGCGTTTGGAGGCTCAGAGCAGGTTGGTGCCGCTATCCATCGCGTCTCCGATGCTCCCAGTCAGCCCCCGCAGCATAATTCGGCCGACATTGGGCATTCCACGTCCTTCCAGCACGGCCAGCCTGCAGTTCCGCCCAACACCATCAGAGGTCGCTGGCGTTCAAACCATTCAAATTCGCTTGCAGTTCCACCATACGCCACTAGAGGTGGTTGGTGCTATTACTATCGTCGCTGGGGAGCTGCAGCCAGGCAATGTCGCCCACCCTGTTCATTCCTGGGAAACGAAGGTCATCATTCCTGGGAAACGGTCATCAGCGATTGCTCCGGCGGCTGGCAATGTTCATCGCATCTTCGTCTGGGATCGCTGCACTAGGGGTCGATTCCTTGTGGACACTGGTGAGGAAGTGAGTGTTCTGCCTCCCTCCATTGCTGACATCTGTGCGGGCAAACGGGGCCCCCTCCTCACCGCGGCGAACGGCGTGCTATTCGCACCATTTCCCTCAACTTTGGCCGCAGCTGCTTTTCGTGGGAGTTCGTCTTTGCCGTCGTTTCCCTGCTGCTGCTCGGCGCTGACTTCCTTCGAGCCCATTCACTGCGTCACGCTGGAGCCGGTATTCCTCTGCATTGGAGATCCTGTACCTGATGGCCCCCTGTTGCCCGTGGATGCGACTTTCGCGAGCATCCTGGCGGATTTTCCGGACATCCTTGAACCCCACTTCTGCTCCTCCACCCGAAGCATGAAGTGGAGCACCATATTCCTACTACTGGCCCACCTGTGCACGCCCGGGTGCGTCATCTCGCGCCAGTCAAGCCTCGTCTAGCTCGGGAGGGGTTCCGCCTGATGGAGGCGATGGGCATTGTGCGTCTGTCCAATAGCCCATGGGCGTCACTGCTCCACATGATCCCTAAAGCAGCAGGGGGCTGGTGCCCATGTGGGGATTACTATCACCTGAATGATGCGACCATCTCCGACAGATACCCGGTACCGCACATTCACGACTTCAATGCCCATCTGGCCAGAGCGTCGGTGTTCTTCAAGGTGGACCTCGTGCAAGGGTACAACCAAATTCCGGTCCACCCCGACGATATCCCGAAGCCGGCCATTATAACGCCATTTGGACTGTTTGAATTTGTACGGATGCCGTTTGGTTTGAAGAAAACTGCGCAGGCCTTTCAGCTGCTTATCGACCGTGTGTGCCGCAGCCTGGACTTCGTATTTGTGTACTTGGATGACATAATCGTGGCCAGTCACTCGCGGCAGGATCACTGCATTCATCTCCGTCAGCTGTGTCAGCGCCTCAGCGATTTTGGTTTGTCCATCAACTCGTCCAAGTTGCCGTTTTGGCGTGACAGCTATCGACTTCCTCGGCCACTGCGTAACTCCACAGGGGGTGGTGCCTCTGCCGGCCAGGGTGGACGCTGTCCGCAGGTTCCCCCGTCCGACCACAGTTTAGGGCCTACAGGAATTCGTGGGATGGACCCCTATTATCACCGCTTCTTGCCGCATTCATTCCACCTGATTGCTGGTCATCATCGCAGGGAGGTTGAGTGGTCCGTCAAAGCAACAGCGGCCTTCGAGAGATCTAAGGGGGCACTGGTTGGGGCCACGATGCGCGTCCACCGACAAGTGGATGCCCCGACCGCCCTGACGGTAGACGCTTTGATGTTGCATTTGGGGCAGTGTTGGAGCAGCTCATGGATGGATACTGGCAGCCTTCATTGAATTGCCTTCTTCGGCAGGCAATTCAATGATGTTCAGTTCTGTTAAAGTGCTTTCAACCGCGACCACCTTGCCCTGTATCTCGCCATACGCCATTTTCACTACTTCCTGGAAGGGAGGCCTTTTACTGTATTTACGGATCACAAACCGCAGAGGCAGTTGGTGTATGTGTCCGAGTACACCACCTCCACTGTTGTTTTGTTGAGTCCAAATACAACAGGGAGGCCGACGCCTTATCATGACCTGCAGTTCACGCAGTTCTCCAAGTCGCTAAGGGCATTAATTATTCCGCCCTGGCGGCCGCTCAGCTGGTCGATGAGGAGATGGCCGCCTATTGTACGGCAGTTTCGGGCCTGCAGGACATTGACTCAGAGCAGTACAAAGGAGCAGGCGAAGTTCACCCCTTCTGTCTCACTTTTACTTTTGTTACTATCTTCATTTTTTTTTTGCTATTGTTTGGGCGACGTTTTGATAGTGTTTTTCAGCGAGTCAAGCAAGCTGCTGACCTTAACTGGGCTGGTGAGCAGGATGGTGTGCAGGTAGACATTAGTTTATCTTGGGCATAGACACTGCGGGCCGAAGGGCCTGCTCCTTTGTACTGCTCTGAGTCAATGTCAATGGACTCAACAAAACAACAGTGGAGGTGGTGGAGGCCGAACAGCTCTTTGCATTTTAATTTTGGTTCCATTGCCATTGCCTATGGCAGGCCGAACCGCTGATTGCATTTTCATTTCACTTCCATTGCCATTTCAGTTTGAAGCTCAGGACAGACCGAACAGCTGATTGCATTTTCACTTCACTTCCATTGCTATTGCAGTTTCAAGCACATGGCAGGCACAACAGTTCATTGCATTTGAATTTTTCCTCCATTGCCATTGTAGTTTAATGCACAGGGCAGGCCGAACAGATTGCATTCTCATTTCACTTCCATTGTCATTGCTGTTTCAAGCGCAGCGCAGGCCGAACAGCTGATTGCATTTTCATTTCACTTCCATTGCCGTTGTAATTTCAAGCATATGTCAGGCCGAACAGCTGATTGCATTTTCATTTCACTTTCCATTGTCATTGCAGTTTCTAGCATTGGGCAGGCATAACAGCTGATTGCATTTTCATTTCATCTCCACCGCCATTGGATTTTCAAAGACAAGGCAGGCCGAACAGCTGATTGCATTTTCATTTCACTTCCATTGCCAATGCAGTTTCAAGCAAATGGCAGGGGAAAGAGCCCATTGCATTCTCATTTCACCTCCATTGCTATTGCAGTTGCAAGCACAGGGCAGGCAGAAGAGCTCATTGTATTTTCGATTCACTTCCATTGCCATTGCAGTTTCAAGCACAGGGCAGTCCAAACAGCTGATTGCATTTTCATTTCACTGCCTTGCCATTGCAGTTTCAAGCACAGGGCAGGCCGAACATCTCATTGCATTTTCAATTCACTTCCATTGCCATTTAGAGTTTCAAGCACTGGGCAGGACGAACAGCTCATTGCATATAATGTTATAATGTTATAGTGTGTGGTATTATTATAGTGTGTTATAGTTTGTTATAGTTCATTATAGTTTGTTATAGTGTACTATACAATCTATATGGTATCATAGTTTGATGTAGTGTGTTATAGTGTGTAATAGTGTATTATTGTGTATAGTGTTGAAATGTTTTCTATTGCGTTATACTATATTAGATCTTGTTATAGTATGTTTTCATGTTTTATCGTATGTAGTAGTGTATTATAGTGTATAGTTTATTTTGATATAATGTATTATAGTGTATTATAGTGTTATAGTGTTAAAAAATTTTATAGTGCGTTATATTGTGTTATAGTATGTTTTAATGTTTTATAGTATGTAGTAGTGTATTATAGTGTATAGTTTATTTTGATATAATGTATTGCGGTGTGTTTATAGTGCATTATATTATAATGTGTTATGGTGTAATATTGTTATTGCGTTAGTGTATTATAGTGCGTGTATGTGTATTATTGTGCTATGTTACATTATATTGTGTTATAGTGTATATCGGGTTAAAACTAAAATATTATTATAATGTGTAATATAGTTTTATAATTTGATGTAGTGTGATGTAGTGATATAATGTGTTATACTGTGTATTATACAGATTAGTATTATAATGTGTTATACAGTGTTATAATGTTATGTTATATGGTTATAATGTTTAGTATAGTGTACTATAGTATTTTACTGTTGAATTGTGTAATTATATTATAATGTATTATAATGTGTGTTATAGTGTAAATACTAAAATTAGTTATAATGTGTTATAGTTATAACAATATAACATACTTTAATACACTATTACACACTATAGCACAATATTACACACTTTCATGAAAGAAACACGACAATACACTATAACAATATAAAATGCCCTAGGCACATACGCCGATAAATTATGATAGTATAAAACACTATGGCAATAGTGCAACACTATACACGTTATAACACACTATAATGCACGGCCACAATAGCGGAACATTGCAATAAACTATAATGCACGACACTGCAACACACTATAATGCACGACCACAACACTATAACAAATTATAATACACATTATATCGCACTATAATCTCTATCCCGTAATCCCTGTCTCCATTTCCATCTCCATCTCTACCTTCATCTCTATCTCTAGCTACACATCTATCTTTATCTCCAGATCCATCTCTAGCTCCATCTCTAGCTCCAGCTCCATCACCAGCACCAGCTTCAGCTCCAACTCAAGCTCCACCTCCATCTCCATCTCAAGCTCCATCTCCAGCTCCATCTCCAGCTCCATCTCCATCCCCTTCTCCATCTCCAGCTCGAGCTCAGCTCCAGCTCCCGCACCTCCAGGACCATTTCGGAGTCCAGCTCCATCTTTATCTCTCGCTCCACTATATTTTTCTACAGCTCCATTTCATTCTCTCTCTAGCTCCAGCTCCAGCTCCACCTCCAGTTCCATCTCCAGCTCCATCTCTAGTTCCATCTCTAGCTCAACCTCAAGCTCCAGCTCCAGCTCCAGCTCCAGCTCCATCTCCATCTCCATCTACATCTACATCTCCAGCTCCTCCAACTCTAGCTTCATGTCCAGAATCCTCAGCTCCTTCGCCATCTCCAGGTCCATCTCAATTTTTAGCTCGAGCTCCAGCTCCATCTCCTGCACTGAAGCTCGAGCTGGAGATGGAGCCTGACTCCAACTCTAGCTCCTTCTCCATCTCCAACTCCAGCTCCAGCTCTAGCTCCATCTCTAGCTCTAGTTGCATCGCCAGCTCCATTTCCAGCTCCATTTCCAGCTGTAACTCTAGCTCCATCTCCAGCTCCAGCGCTAGCTCCATCTCCAGCTCAATCTTCAGCTCTTGCTCTAGCTCCATCACTTGATCCAGCTCTAGCTCCATCTCAGGCTCCATCTCCAGATCTAGCTTTAGCTCCATCACCAGTCCATGTCCAGCTCAATCTCCAGCTCTAGCTCTAGTAGCTGTACTGGCTGCAGCTCCATTTCCAGTTCCGTCTCCAGCTTCATCTCCAGCTCTAGCTCCAGCGCCAATTCTTCTGCTCCAGCTCTAGCCCTAGCTCCATCTCCTGCTCCAGCTTTCACTCCATCTCCAGCTCCATTTCCAGCTCCAGCTCTAGCTCCATCTCCAGGGCCATCTCCAGCTCGATTTCCAGCTCCAGCTCTAGGTCCAGCGCCATCTCCAGCTCCAGATCAATCTCCAACGCCATCTCCTGCTCCAATTCCAGCTCGAGCTCCATCTCCAGTTTCATCTCTATCTCCAGCAGCTTCATCTCCATCGCCAGCTCAGACTCTACCTCCATCTTCAGCTCCATCTCTAGCCCCATCTCCAGCTCCATCTCTAGCTCCATCTCCAGCTCCATCTCCTGCTCCAGCTCCAGCTCAGTCTCCAGCTCCTGCAACTCTAGCTCAAGCTCCAACGCCATCTCCAGCTCCAGCTCCATGTCCATCTCTAGCTCTAGCTCCTTCAGATCCACCTTCATCGCCAGCACCAGCTCTAGTTCCATATCAAGCTCCATCTCCAGACGCAGCTCCAGCTCTAGCTCCATCTCCAGCTCTATCTAGTTTAAACTGATGGAGATGGAGCTGGAGCTGGAGATGGAGAAGGACCTGGAGCGAGAGCTGGTGATGGAGCTGGAGCTGTAGATGGAGATGGAGCTGGAGCTGGTGGTAGATCTGGCGATTGGCAGGAGATGGAGCCAGAGCTAGTTGGAGATGGAGATAGAGCTAGAGTAGCGGATGTGGAAATGTATCTAGAGCTGGCTGGAGCAGGAGATGGATTAGGAGATGGAGATGGAGATGGAGATAGAGCTGGAGCTAGAGGTAGATCTAGACATGGGGATGGAGATGGAGCCAGAGCTGGAGACGGAGATAGGGCATGGAGCTGCAGATGTAGTTAGAATATAGATAGAGCTAGTTGGAGCTGAAGTTGGACCTGGCGATGGAGCTGGAGGTGGAGCTGGAGATGGAGCTGGAGCTAGAGCTAGGTCTGGAGCTAGGGGTGGAGATGGAGATGGAACTAAATCTGGAGGTGGACCTG
The DNA here is from genome assembly GCA_035221665.1 of Okamejei kenojei. Classification (NCBI taxonomy): domain Eukaryota; kingdom Metazoa; phylum Chordata; class Chondrichthyes; order Rajiformes; family Rajidae; genus Okamejei; species Okamejei kenojei. The sequence continues at coordinate 40,708 of JAVHYY010000138.1, forward strand.
AAGATTGTGCCTGAGATGTAGCTGGAGATGAAGTCTGAGGTAGAGATGGAGCTAGAGATGGCGCTGGAGACGCAACTGGAGAGGAAACTGGAGTTTGCGGTGGAGATAGAGATGGATCTAGGGAGAGATTGAAATGGAGATGCAGAAAAAGATAGAGATAAAGATGAAGATGGTCCTGGAGGTGCGGGAGATAGAGCTGGAGTTCGAGCTGGGGATGGAGATGGAAGTGGAGTTTGAGCTGGAGCTAGAGATGGAGCTAGAGCTGGAGATGGAGACAGAGATTTATGCTAGAGATAGAGCTGAAGTTAGATTATCAGTTCCAGATTAGGATGGACAAAGCTGAAGATGGGGCTGGTACTGGAGATGGAGTTAGAGCTAGAGATGCAGCTGGAGATAGAGCTGGCACTGGAGCTGGATAGCGCTGGAGCTGGATATAGAGCTTGAGCTAGATCTGGCGATTGGGCAGGAGAGATGCAACCAGAGCTAGAGTTGGAGATGGAGATGGAGATGGAGATGGAGATGGAGATGGAGATGGAGATGGAGATGGAGTTGGAGATAGAGATGGACTTGGCAATGGAGCTGGAGCTGGCTGGAGATGGACCTGGCGATGTAGCTAGAGCTGGAGATGGAGGTGGAGATGGAGATGCATCTGGATATGGAGCTGGAGATGGACCTGGCGATGGAGCTGGAGCTGGAGGTGGACCTGGTGATGCAGCTAGAGCTGGAGGTGGAGATGGAGATGGAGCTAGAGCAAGAGCTAGAACTGGAGCTAGAGTTGGAGATGGGGATGGAGCTAGATCTGGAGATGGAACTGAAGATGGTGCCTGAGATGTTGCTGGAGATGGAGCTGAAGTCTGAGGTAGATATGGAGCTAGAGATGGCTGGAGAAGCAACTGGAGATGGAACAGGAGGTTGGGGTGGAGATGGAGCTGGAGCTGGAGCTAGAGAGAGAATGAAATGCTGTAGAGCGAGAGATAAAGATGGAGCTGGACTCCGAAATGGTCCTGGAGGTGCGGGAGCTGGAGCTGGAGCTCGAGCTGGAGATGGAGCAGGGGATGGAGATGGATCTGGAGATGGAGCTGGAGATGGAGCTTGAGATGGAGATGGAGGTGGAGCTTGAGTTGGAGCTGAAGCTGGTGCTGGTGATGGAGCTGGAGACGGAGCTGGAGCTAGAGATGGAGCTAGAGATGCATCTGGAGATAAAGATAGATGTGTAGCTAGAGATAGAGATGAAGGTAGAGATGGAGATGGAAATGGAGACAGGGATTACGGGATAGAGATTATAGTGCGATATAATGTGTATTATAATTTGTTATAGTGTTGTGGTCGTGCATTATAGCGTTGTTGCAGTGTCGTGCATTATAGTGTATTGCAGTGTTCCGCTATTTGTGGCCGTGCATTATAGTGTGTTATAAACGTGTAGAGTGTTTGCACTATTGCCATAGTGTTTTATACTATCATAATGTTACATAATGTATGTGCCTAGGGCATTTTATATTGTTATAGTGTATTGTCGTGTTTCTTTCATGAAAGTGTGTAATATTGTGCATTAAAGTGTATTAAAGTATGTTATATTGTTATAACTATAACACATTATAACTAATTTTAGTATTTACACTATAACACACATTATAATACATTATAATATAATTACACAATTCAACTGTAAAATACTATAGTACGAACATGGTCTTCTTTCATTGATTACTTAAAAGGGTAGATTGGTTCGGCAGGAAACCCTAACTGAAACTTGGATTTAGGAATAGATGAAAAGTTATATCTTATATTCTTTGATCTTATCTCCTACGATGTATTAAATCTAAATTATTCCTTTCTTTATGATTTTCTTCTTTGATGTAGATTATTATTCTATTTTTCCTACTGTTCTCTATAAAAAAAAACTATTAGTCAAATTATACTGATATAGAGTCAATATTATCACTGATAATATTAACAATGTATGCTTGTTGAGCATGAAATATTGCTATCATAATATATGTATGCTAATCCACTGTCTAAATACTCTAATAAAAAATATATTTATAAAAAACAAAAAATACTATAGTACACTATACTAAACATTATAACCATATAACATAACATTATAACACTGTATAACACATTATAATACTAATCTGTATAATACACAGTATAACACACTATATCACTACATCACACTACATCAAATTATAAAACTATATTACGCATTATAATAATTAGTTGAACTCGATATACACTATAACACAATATAATGTAACATAGCACAATAATACACATACACGCACTATAATACACTAACGCAATAACAATATTACTCCATAACACATTATACTATAATGCACTATAACACCGCAATACATTATATCAAAATAAACTATACACTATAATACACTACTACATACTATAAAACATTAAATACCACACAATATAACGCACTATAAAACATTTTAACACTATAACACTATAATACACTATAATACATTATATCAAAATAAACTATACACTATAATACACTACTACATACGATAAAACATTCAAACATACTATAACAAGATCTAATATAGTATAACGCAATAGAAAACATTTTAACACTATACACAATAATACACTATTACACACTACATCAAACTATGATACCATATAGTATTGTATAACAATACTATAACAAACTATAATAAACTATTACAAACAAACTATAACACACTATAATAATACCACATTATAACATTATAATACTAATGATAGCATTATAACACTATAAACAATATATAGCACAATATAATACACACAGACACAATAACACACAATTTACAATATAATACAAAATAACACCTTAAAACAATATAGTATAAATCACGATATGATACGATAATACACGCTGTAACACGCCATAATCTACTATAACACTGTAAAACAACATAAAACAACATAATAAAACACAGTAAAATACCATACATTATGACACACTATAATAGAATATAAAGTACGATAACAATGCGAAACACATTATAACAGTTTCAAATTGTAACTATAATAAACTAGAATACACACATTATAACACAATTTAACACTATCACGAACTCTGTAAAGCACTCTGTAAAACACACTGTAAAACTATCACGCACTCTAAACCAATATAACTCTCTAATATGGTCACATACATAAAACACACTTTAACATTATAATACTCTATAATACTGTGTAAAACTATCACATATTAATACATATAATAACACATAATAACACAAAATATACCATCAACGCTATAACACGACAACAATACTACAAACAAAATTACAATAAACTGTTACACACCATATCACTCTACTAGAATAACACACGTTAATAACAATAAAATAGTATGATATACTGTTATATAGTGTGTTACATTGTTTTATAGTTTCATAGTATTACTGCAGACACACCAAAACACACTTTAACATTATAACACTATATAATACTATATAACGACATAATACATTATAACACATAATAACACATTCTAATACACTATTACACACTACACATTCTAATACACTATGATACACTAACACAATGTAACACACATTGCAATATAATATACTACATCACATTATAGTATAATCTGCGTCACTGTCACATAAATATCACTGTCACACAATATAATACACTATAACATACTATAACACTATAAGTAATGCACTAATACATAACGTCTAGCACTAAAACTATAATTATATAACACACGATAATAGACGCGATACTAACACTATCATAACAGTGTAGTTCTATGAGACAATACCAAAGAGTAACAGTGTAAACAGTATCACAGTTTAACACTTAATAATACATTATAAAACAAAACTATACACACTATAACACGCAACAATGCACTTTTAGTACATTATGACACTACAATGCACTATAACACAGAATAACGCGTTCTAAACGCATTTGCAATATACTTTAACGCACTTAACATTACACGACTAAAATACACTATAACGCAATTAAACACATTTTAGCATCGTATAACACACTATAACACATAACACACTATAAAACACTATAACATACCATAACGCACTAAAACAATACAAAATAAAATATACACGTTAACACTTTCATATTGTAACACCCTGTAATGCACAATTATATTTCTTATACTACACTATCCAATACACTGTAACTCCCTATCCTAAGATACACGTAAATACAGGAAAATACAGTATAACACACTATAACACGCTATAACACACCATAATACACAAAAATACAACACAACATGTTATGATACTCTGTAATACAATATCATTATAATTAGAATTATACACACAAATAACAATAATACAATATGATAAACTAAAGCAAAGTATCTAGATAGTATTCTATACCGTTTTATAGTGTTGTAGTGTTACAGCAAATTCTAGTGAGTTAAGTGTATTATGGTGTTAGTCTGGTATAGTGTGTTATATAGTTTGATATTGTGTGATGTGCAATATTATAATGTGCCATATGTATCACATCGAGTTAAGGTGTATTATATAGTTTATAGCATTATAACTTACTATAAAATACGAAAAATATTCTATTATCACCGCTTCTTGGCGCATTCATGCGTTCGCTTTTCCACCTGATTGCTGGTCATCGCAGGGAGGTTGAGTGGTCCGTCAAAGCAACAGCGGCCTTCGAGAGATCTAAGGGGGCACTGGTTGGGGCCACGATGCGCGTCCACCGACAAGTGGATGCCCCGACCGCCCTGACGGTAGACGCTTCTGATGTTGCATTTGGGGCAGTGTTGGAGCAGCTCATGGATGGATACTGGCAGCCTTCATTGAATTGCCTTCTTCGGCAGGCAATTCAATGATGTTCAGTTCCGTTAAAGTGCTTTCAACCGCGAGCACCTTGCCCTGTATCTTGCCATACGCCATTTTCACTACTTCCTGGAAGGGAGGCCTTTTACTGTATTTACGGATCACAAACCGCAGAGGCAGTTGGTGTATGTGTCCGAGTACACCACCTCCACTGTTGTTTTGTTGAGTCCAAATACAACCGGGAGGCCGACGCCTTATCATGACCTGCAGTTCACGCAGTTCTCCAAGTCGCTAAGGGCATTAATTATTCCGCCATGGCGGCGGCTCAGCTGGTCGATGAGGAGATGGCCGCCTATTGTACGGCAGTTTCGGGCCTGCAGGACATTGACTCAGAGCAGTACTAGCTCTAGTTGCATCGCCAGCTCCATTTCCAGCTCCATTTCCAGCTGTAATAGCTCCATCTCCAGCTCCAGCGCTAGCTCCATCTCCAGCTCAATCTTCAGCTCTTGCTCTAGCTCCATCACTTGATCCAGCTCTAGCTCCATCTCAGGCTCCATCTCCAGATCTAGCTTTAGCTCCATCACCAGTCCATGTCCAGCTCAATCTCCAGCTCTAGCTCTAGTAGCTGTACTGGCTGCAGCTCCATTTCCAGTTCCGTCTCCAGCTTCATCTCCAGCTCTAGCTCCAGCGCCAATTCTAGCTCCAGCTCTAGCCCTAGCTCCATCTCCTGCTCCAGCTTTCACTCCATCTCCAGCTCCATTTCCAGCTCCAGCTCTAGCTCCATCTCCAGGGCCATCTCCAGCTCGATTTCCAGCTCCAGCTCTAGGTCCAGCGCCATCTCCAGCTCCAGATCAATCTCCAACGCCATCTCCTGCTCCAATTCCAGCTCGAGCTCCATCTCCAGTTTCATCTCTATCTCCAGCAGCTTCATCTCCATCGCCAGCTCAGATTCTACCTCCATCTTCAGCTCCATCTCTAGCCCCATCTCCAGCTCCATCTCTAGCTCCATCTCCAGCTCCATCTCCTGCTCCATCTCCAGTTCCAGGTGCTCCAGCTCAGTCTCCAGCTCCTGAAACTCTAGCTCAAGCTCCAGCGCCATCTCCAGCTCCAGCTCCATGTCCATCTCTAGCTCTAGCTCCTTCAGATCCACCTTCATCGCCAGCACCAGCTCTAGTTCCATATCAAGCTCCATCTCCAGACGCAGCTCCAGCTCTAGCTCCATCTCCAGCTCTATCTAGTTTAACTGATGGAGATGGAGCTGGAGCTGGAGATGGAGAAGGACCTGGAGCGAGAGCTGGTGATGGAGCTGGAGCTGTAGATGGAGATGGAGCTGGAGCTGGTGGTAGATCTGGCGATTGGGCAGGAGATGGAGCCAGAGCTAGTTGGAGATGGAGATAGAGCTAGAGTAGCGGATGTGGAAATGTATCTAGAGCTGGCTGGAGCAGGAGATGGATTAGGAGATGGAGATGGAGATGGAGATAGAGCTGGAGCTAGAGGTAGATCTAGACATGGGGATGGAGATGGAGCCAGAGCTGGAGACGGAGATAGAGCTGGAGCTGCAGATGTAGTTAGAATATAGATAGAGCTAGTTGGAGCTGAAGTTGGACCTGGCGATGGAGCTGGAGGTGGAGCTGGAGATGGAGCAGGGGCTGGAGCTAGGGGTGGAGATGGAGATGGAACTAAATCTGGAGGTGGACCTGAAGATTGTGCCTGAGATGTAGCTGGAGATGGAGCTGGATCTGGTGCTGGGGGTGGTGCTGGAGATGGAGCTGGAGATGAAGTCTGAGGTAGAGATGGAGCTAGAGATGGCGCTGGAGACGCAACTGGAGAGGAAACTGGAGTTTGCGGTGGAGATAGAGATGGATCTAGGGAGAGATTGAAATGGAGATGCAGAAAAAGATAGAGATAAAGATGAAGATGGTCCTGGAGGTGCGGGAGATAGAGCTGGAGTTCGAGCTGGGGATGGAGATGGAAGTGGAGTTTGAGCTGGAGCTAGAGATGGAGCTAGAGCTGGAGATGGAGACAGAGATTTATGCTAGAGATAGAGCTGAAGTTAGATTATCAGTTCTATATTAAGATGGACAAAGCTGAAGATGGGGCTGGTACTGGAGATGGAGTTAGAGCTAGAGATGCAGCTGGAGATAGAGCTGGCACTGGAGCTGGATAGCGCTGGAGCTGGATATAGAGCTTGAGCTAGATCTGGCGATTGGGCAGGAGATGCAGCCAGAGCTAGTTGGAAATGGAGATTGAGATGGAGATGGAGATGGAGATGGAGATGGAGTTGGAGATAGAGATGGACTTGGCAATGGAGCTGGAGCTGGCTGGAGATGGACCTGGCGATGTCGCTAGAGCTGGAGATGGAGGTGGAGATGGAGATGCATCTGGATATGGAGCTGGAGATGGACCTGGCGATGGAGCTGGAGCTGGAGGTGGACCTGGTGATGCAGCTAGAGCTGGAGATGGAGATGGAGATGGAGCTAGAGCAAGAGCTAGAACTGGAGCTAGAGTTGGAGATGGGGATGGACCTAGATCTGCAAATGGGATCTGAAAGATGGTGCCTGAGATGTTGCTGGAGATGGAGCTGAAGTCTGAGGTAGATATGGAGCTAGAGATGGCTGGAGAAAGCAACTGGAGATGGAACAGGTTGGGGTGGAGATGGAGCTGGAGCTGGAGCTAGAGAGAGAATGAAATGGAGCTGTAGAAAAATATAGTGGAGCGAGAGATAAAGATGGAGCTGGACTCCGAAATGGTCCTGGAGGTGCGGGAGCTGGAGCTGGAGCTCGAGCTGGAGATGGAGCAGGGGATGGAGATGGAGCTGGAGATGGAGCTTGAGATGGAGATGGAGGTGGAGCTTGAGTTGGAGCTGAAGCTGGTGCTGGTACTGGAGCTGGAGACGGAGCTGGACATAAGATGGAGCTAGAAATGGATCTGGAGATAAAGATAGATGTGTAGCTAGAGATAGAGATGAAGGTAGAGATGGAGATGGAAATAGAGGCAGGGATTACGGGATAGAGATTATAGTGCGATATAATGTGTATTATAATTTGTTTATAGTGTTGTGGTCGTGTGCATTATAGTGTGTTGCAGTGTCGTGCATTATAGTGTATTGCAGTGTTCCGCTATTGTGGCCGTGCATTATAACTAATATAACATAACATTATAACACTGTATAACACATTAAAATACTAATCTGTATAATACACAGTATTACACACTATATCACTACATCACACTACATCAAATTATAAAACTATATTACACATTATAATAATATTTTAGTTTAACTCGATGATATACACTATAACACAATATAATGTAACATAGCATAATAATACACATACACGCACTATAATACACTAACGCAATAACAATATTACTCCATAACACATTATACTATAAATGCACTATAACACCGCAAAACATTATATCAAAATAAACTATACACTATAATACACTACTACATACGATAAAACATTAAAACATACTATAACAAGATCTAATATAGTATAACGCAATAGAAAACATTTTAACACTATACACAATAATACACTATTACACACTACATCAAACTATGATACCATATAGTATTGTATAGTACACTATAACAAACTATAATAAACTATTACAAACAAACTATAACACACTATAATAATACCACATTATAACATTATAATACTAATGATAGCATTATAACACTATAACAATATATAGCACAATATAATACCACAGAACACAATAACACACAATTTACAATATAATACAAAATAACACCTTAAAACAATATAGTATAAATCACGATATGATACGATAATACACGCTGTAACACGCCATAATCTACTATAACACTGTAAAACAACATAAAACAACATAATAAAACACAGTAAAATACCATACATTATGACACACTATAATAGAATATAAAGTACGATAACAATGCGAAACACATTATAACAGTTTCAAATTGTAACTATAATAAACTAGAATACACACATTATAACACAATTTAACACTATCACGAACTCTGTAAAGCACTCTGTAAAACACACTGTAAAACACTATCACGCACTCTAAACCAATATAACTCTCTAATATGGTCACATACATAAAACACACTTTAACATTATAATACTATAATACTGTATAAAAACTATCACATATTAATACATATAATAACACATAATAACACAAAATATATCTAGTTTAACTGATGGAGATGGAGCTGGAGCTGGAGATGGAGAAGGACCTGGAGCGAGAGCTGGTGATGGAGCTGGAGCTGTAGATGGAGATGGAGCTGGAGCTGGAGGTAGATCTGGCGATTGGGCAGGAGATGGAGCCAGAGCTAGTTGGAGATGGAGATAGAGCTAGAGTAGCGGATGTGGAAATGTATCTAGAGCTGGCTGGAGCAGGAGATGGATTAGGAGATGGAGATGGAGATGGAGATGGAGATAGAGCTGGAGCTAGAGGTAGATCTAGACATGGGGATGGAGATGGAGCCAGAGCTGGAGACGGAGATAGGGCTGGAGCTGCAGATGTAGTTAGAATATAGATAGAGCTAGTTGGAGCTGAAGTTGGACCTGGCGATGGAGCTGGAGGTGGAGCTGGAGATGGAGCTAGAGCTAGAGCTAGGTCTGGAGCTAGGGTGGAGATGGAGATGGAACTAAATCTGGAGGTGTACCTGAAGATTGTGCCTGAGATGTAGCTGGAGATGAAGTCTGAGGTAGAGATGGAGCTAGAGATGGCGCTGGAGACGCAACTGGAGAGGAAACTGGAGTTTGCGGTGGAGATAGAGATGGATCTAGGGAGAGATTGAAATGGAGATGCAGAAAAAGATAGAGATAAAGATGAAGATGGTCCTGGAGGTGCGGGAGATAGAGCTGGAGTTCGAGCTGGGGATGGAGATGGAAGTGGAGTTTGAGCTGGAGCTAGAGATGGAGCTAGAGCTGGAGATGGAGACAGAGATTTATGCTAGAGATAGAGCTGAAGTTAGATTATCAGTTCCAGATTAGGATGGACAAAGCTGAAGATGGGGCTGGTACTGGAGATGGAGTTAGAGCTAGAGATGCAGCTGGAGATAGAGCTGGCACTGGAGCTGGATAGCGCTGGAGCTGGATATAGAGCTTGAGCTAGATCTGGCGATTGGGCAGGAGATGCAACCAGAGCTAGAGTTGGAGATGGAGATGGAGATGGAGATGGAGATGGAGATGGAGATGGAGATGGAGATGGAGTTGGAGATAGAGATGGACTTGGCAATGGAGCTGGAGCTGGCTGGAGATGGACCTGGCGATGTAGCTAGAGCTGGAGATGGAGGTGGAGATGGAGATGCATCTGGATATGGAGCTGGAGATGGACCTGGCGATGGAGCTGGAGCTGGAGGTGGACCTGGTGATGCAGCTAGAGCTGGAGGTGGAGATGGAGATGAGCTAGAGCAAGAGCTAGAACTGGAGCTAGAGTTGGAGATGGGGATGGAGCTAGATCTGGAGATGGAACTGAAGATGGTGCCTGAGATGTTGCTGGAGATGGAGCTGAAGTCTGAGGTAGATATGGAGCTAGAGATGGCTGAAGAAAGCAACTGGAGATGGAACAGGAGGTTGGGGTGGAGATGGAGCTGGAGCTGGAGCTAGAGAGAGAATGAAATGGAGCTGTAGAGCGAGAGATAAAGATGCTGGACTCCGAAATGGTCCTGGAGGTGCGGGAGCTGGAGCTGGAGCTCGAGCTGGAGATGGAGCAGGGGATGGAGATGGATCTGGAGATGGAGCTGGAGATGGAGCTTGAGATGGAGATGGAGGTGGAGCTTGAGTTGGAGCTGAAGCTGGTGCTGTGATGGAGCTGGAGACGGAGCTGGAGCTAGAGATGGAGCTAGAGATGCATCTGGAGATAAAGATAGATGTGTAGCTAGAGATAGAGATGAAGGTAGAGATGGAGATGGAAATGGAGACAGGGATTACGGGATAGAGATTATAGTGCGATATAATGTGTATTATAATTTGTTATAGTGTTGTGGTCGTGCATTATAGTGTGTTGCAGTGTCGTGCATTATAGTGTATTGCAGTGTTCCGCTATTGTGGCCGTGCATTATAGTGTGTTATAACGTGTATAGTGTTGCACTATTGCCATAGTGTTTTATACTATCATAATGTTACATAATGTATGTGCCTAGGGCATTTTATATTGTTATAGTGTATTGTCGTGTTTCTTTCATGAAAGTGTGTAATATTGTGCATTAAAGTGTATTAAAGTATGTTATATTGTTATAACTATAACACATTATAACTAATTTTAGTATTTACACTATAACACACATTATAATACATTATAATATAATTACACAATTCAACTGTAAAATACTATAGTACGAACATGGTCTTCTTTCATTGATTACTTAAAAGGGTAGATTGGGGTTCGGCAGGAAACCCTAACTGAAACTTGGATTAGGAATAGATGAAAAGTTATATCTATATTCTTTGATCTTATCTCCTACGATGTATTAAATCTAAATTATTCCTTTCTTTATGATTTTCTTCTTGATGTAGATTATTATTCTATTTTTCCTACTGTTCTCTATATAAAAAAACTATTAGTCAAATTATACTGATATAGAGTCAATATTATCACTGATAATATTAACAATGTATGCTTGTTGAGCATGAAATATTGCTATCATAATATATGTATGCTAATCCACTGTCTAAATACTCTAATAAAAAATATATTTATAAAAAACAAAAAATACCATAGTACACTATACTAAACATTATAACCATATAACATAACATTATAACACTGTATAACACATTATAATACTAATCTGTATAATACACAGTATAACACACTATATCACTACATCACACTACATCAAATTATAAAACTATATACGCATTATAATAATTAGTTGAACTCGATATACACTATAACACAATATAATGTAACATAGCACAATAATACACATACACGCACTATAATACACTAACGCAATAACAATATTACTCCATAACAACATTATACTATAATGCACTATAACACCGCACTACATTATATCAAAATAAACATACACTATAATACACTACTACATACTATAAAACATTAAATATACCACACAATATAACGCACTATAAAACATTTAACACTATAAACACTATAAATACATTATATCAAAATAAACTATACACTATAATACACTACTACATACGATAAAACATTCAAACATACTATAAACAAGATCTAATATAGTAATAACGCAATAGAAAACATTTTAACACTATACACAATAATTACACTATTACACACTACATCAAACTATGATGCCATATAGTATTGTATAGTTACACTATAACAAACTATAATAAAACTATTACAAACAAACTATAACACACTATAATAATACCACATTATAACATTATAATACTAATGATAGCATTATAACACTATAACAATATATAGCACAATATAATACCACAGAACACAATAACACACAATTTACAATATAAATACAAAATAACACCTTAAAACAATATAGTATAAATCACGATATGATACGATAATACAACGCTGTAACACGCCATAATCTACTATAACACTGTAAAACAACATAAAACAACATAATAAAACACAGTAAAATACCATACATTATGACACACTATAATAGAATATAAAGTACGATAACAATGCGAAACACATTATAAACAGTTTCAAATTGTAACTATAATAAACTAGAATATACACATTATAACACAAATTTAACACTATCACTGAACTCTGTAAAGCACTCTGTAAAACACACTGTAAAACTACTATCACGCACTCTAAACCAATATAACTCTAATATGGTCACATACATAAAACACACTTTAACATTAATAATACTCTATAATACTGTGTAAAACTATCACATATTAATACATATAATAACACATAATAACACAAAATATACCATCAACGCTATAACACGACAACAATACTACAAACAAAATTACAATAAACTGTTACACACCATATCACTCTACTAGAATAACACACGTTAATAACAATAAAATAGTATGATATACTGTATATATAGTGTGTTACATTGTTTTAATAGTTTCATAGTATACTGCAGACACACCAAAACACACTTTAACATTATAACACTATATAATACTATATATAACGACATAAAACATTATAACACATAATAACACATTCTAATACACTATTACACACACACATTCTAATACACTATGATACACTAAAAACAATGTAACACACATTGCAATATAATATACTACATCACATTATAGTAATAATCTGCGTCACTGTCACATAAATATCACTGTCACACAATATAATACACTATAACATACTAATAACACTATAAGTAATGCACTAATACATAACGTCTAGCACTAAAACTATAATTATATAACACACGATAATAGACGCGATACTAACACTATCATAACAGTGTAGTTCTATGAGACAATACCAAAGAGTAACAGTGTAAACAGTTATCACAGTTTAACACTTAATAATACATTATAAAACAAAACTATACACACTATAACACGCAACAATGCACTTTTAGTACATTATGACACTACAATGCACTATAACACAGAATAACGCGTTCTAACGCATTGCAATATACTTTAACGCACTAGAATACATTACACGACTAAAATACACTATAACGCAATTAAACACATTTTAGCATCGTATAACACACTATAACACATAACACACTATAAAACACTAATAACATACCATAACGCACTAAAACAATACAAAATAAAATATACACGTTAACACTTTCATATTGTAACACCCTGTAATGCACAATTATATTTCTTATACTACACTATCCAATACACTGTAACTCCCTATCCTAAGATACACGTAAATACAGGAAAATACAGTATAACACACTATAACACGCTATAACAAACACCATAATACACAAAAATTACAACACAACATGTTATGATACTCTGTAATACAATATCATTATAATTAGAATTATACACACAAAAAACAATAATTACAATATGATAAACTAAAGCAAAGTATCTAGATAGTATTCTATACCGTTTTATAGTGTTGTAGTGTTACAGCAAATTTCTAGTGAGTTAAGTGTATTATGGTGTTAGTCAGGTATAGTGTGTTATATAGTTTGATATTGTGTGATGTGCAATATTATAATGTGCCATATGTATCACATCGAGTTAAGGTGTATTATATAGTTTATAGCATTATAACTTACTATAAAATACGAAAAATATTCTATTATCACCGCTTCTTGGCGCATTCATGCGTTCGCTTTTCCACCTGATTGCTGGTCATCGCAGGGAGGTTGAGTGGTCCGTCAAAGCAACAGCGGCCTTCGAGAGATCTAAGGGGGCACTGGTTGGGGCCACGATGCGCGTCCACCGACAAGTGGATGCCCCGACCGCCCTGACGGTAACGCTTCTGATGTTGCATTTGGGGCAGTGTTGGAGCAGCTCATGGATGGATACTGGCAGCCTTCATTGAATTGCCTTCTTCGGCAGGCAATTCAATGATGTTCAGTTCCGTTAAAGTGCTTTCAACCGCGAGCACCTTGCCCTGTATCTTGCCATACGCCATTTTCACTACTTCCTGGAAGGGAGGCCTTTTACTGTATTTACGGATCACAAACCGCAGAGGCAGTTGAGTGTATGTGTCCGAGTTACACCACCTCCACTGTTGTTTTGTTTGAGTCCAAATACAACCGGGAGGCGACGCCTTATCATGACCTGCAGTTCACGCAGTTCTCCAAGTCGCTAAGGGCATTAAATATTCCGCCATGGCGGCGGCTCAGCTGGTCGATGAGGAGATGGCCGCCTATTGTACGTGCAGTTTCGGGCCTGCAGGACATTGACTCAGAGCAGTTACTAAGCTCTAGTTGGCATCGCCAGCTCCATTTCCAGCTCCATTTCCAGCTGTAATAGCTCCATCTCAGCTCCAGCGCTAGCTCCATCTCCAGCTCAATCTTCAGGCTCTTGCTCTAGCTCCATCACTTGATCCAGCTCTAGCTTCCATCTCAGGCTCCATCTCCAGATCTAGCTTTAGCTCCATCACCAGGCCATGTCCCAGCTCAATCTCCACTCTAGCTCTAGTAGCTGTACTGGCTGCAGCTCCATTTCCAGTTCCGTCTCCAGCTTCATCTCCAGCTCTAGCTCCAGCGCTAATTTCTAGCTCCAGCTCTAGCCCTAGCTCCATCTCCTGCACCAGCTTCACTCCATCTCCAGCTCCATTTCCAGCTCCAGCTCTAGCTCCATCTCCCAGGGCCATCTCCAGCTCGATTTCCAGCTCCAGCTCTAGGTCCAGCGCCATCTCCAGCTCCAGATCAATTCTCAACGCCATCTCCTGCTCCAATTCCAGCTCGAGCTCCATCTCCAGTTTCATCTCTATCTCCAGCAGCTTCATCTCCATCGCCAGCTCAGACTCTACCTCCATCTTCAGCTCCATCTCTAGCCCCATCTCCAGCTCCATCTCTAGCTCCATCTCCAGCTCCATCTCCTGCTCCATCTCCAGTTCCAGGTGCTCCAGCTCAGTCTCCAGCTCCTGAAACTCTAGCTCAAGCTCCAGCGCCATCTCCAGCTCCAGCTCCATGTCCATCTCTAGCTCTAGCTCCTTCAGATCCACCTTCATCGCCAGCACCAGCTCTAGTTCCATATCAAGCTCCATCTCCAGACGCAGCTCCAGCTCTAGCTCCATCTCCAGCTCTATCTCCAGTTTAATACAGCTCTAGTTTAACTGATGGAGATGGAGCTGGAGCTGGAGATGGAGAAGGACCAGGAGCGAGAGCTGGTGGATGGAGCTGAGCTGTAGATGGAGATGGAGCTGGAGCTGGTGGGTAGATCTGGCGATTGGGCAGGAGAATGGAGCCAGAGCTAGTTGGAGATGGAGATAGAGCTAGAGTAGCGGATGTGGAAATGTAATCTAAGAGCTGGCTGGAGCAGGAGATGGATTAGGAGATGGAGATGGAGATGGAGATAGAGCTGGAGCTAGAGGTAGATCTAGACATGGGGTGGAGATGGAGCCAGAGCTGGAGACGGAGATAGAGCTGGAGCTGCAGATGTAGTTAGAATATAGATAGAGCTAGTTGGAGCTGAAGTTGGACCTGGCGATGGAGCTGGAGGTGGAGCTGGAGATGGAGCTAGAGCTAGAGCTAGGTCTGGAGCTAGGGGTGGAGATGGAGATGGAACTAAATCTGGAGGTGGACCTGAAGATTGTGCCTGAGATGTAGCTGGAGATGGAGCTGGATCTGGTGCTGGGGGTGGTGCTGGAGATGGAGCTGGAGATGAAGTCTGAGGTAGAGATGGAGCTAGAGATGGCGCTGGAGACCAGACTGATTCCTGGGATGTCAGGACTGTCTTATGAAGAAAGACTGGATAGACTCGGTTTATACTCTCTGGAATTTAGGAGATTAAGAGGGGATCTTATAGAAACTTACAAAATTCTTAAGGGGTTGGACAGGCTAGATGCAGGAAGATTGTTCCCGATGTTGGGGAAGTCCAGGACAAGGGGTCACAGCTTAAGGATAAGGGGGAAATCCTTTAAGACCGAGATGAGAAAGACTTTTTTCACACAGAGAGTGGTGAGTCTCTGGAACTCTCTGCCACAGAGGGTAGTTGAGGCCAGTTTCATGGCTATATTAAGAGTGAGTTGGATGTGGCCCTTGTGGCTAAGGGGATCAGAGGGTATGGAGAGAAGGCAGGTACGGGATACTGAGTTGGATGATCAGCCATGATCATATTGAATGGCGGTGCAGGCTCGAAAGGGCTGAATGGCCTACTCCCACCTAATTTCTATGTTTCTATGTTTCTATGGACACGCAACTGGAGAGGAAACTGGAGTTTGCGGTGGAGATAGAGATGGATCTAGGGAGAGATTGAAATGGAGATGCAGAAAAAGATAGAGATAAAGATGAAGATGGTCCTGGAGGTGCGGGAGATAGAGCTGGAGTTCGAGCTGGGGATGGAGATGGAAGTGGAGTTTTGAGCTGGAGCTAGAGATGGAGCCTAGAGCTGGAGATGGAGACAGAGATTTATGCTAGAGATAGAGCTGAAGTTAGATTATCAGTTCCAGATTAGGATGGACAAAGCTGAAGATGGGCTGGTACTGGAGATGGAGTTAGAGCTAGAGATGCAGCTGGAGATAGAGCTGGCACTGGAGCTGGATAGCGCTGGAGCTGGATATAGAGCTTGAGCTAGATCTGGCGATTGGGCAGGAGATGCAACCAGAGCTAGAGTTGGAGATGGAGATGGAGATGGAGATGGAGATGGAGATGGAGATGGAGATGGAGTTGGAGATAGAGATGGACTTGGCAATGGAGCTGGAGCTGGCTGGAGATGGACCTGGCGATGTAGCCTAGAGCTGGAGATGGAGGTGGAGATGGAGATGCATCTGGATATGGAGCTGGAGACGGACCTGGCGATGGAGCTGGAGCTGGAGGTGGACCTGGTGATGCAGCTAGAGCTGGAGGTGGAGATGGAGATGGAGCTAGAGCAAGAGCTAGAACTGGAGCTAGAGTTGGAGATGGGGATGGAGCTAGATCTGGAGATGGAACTGAAGATGGTGCCAGAGATGTTGCTGGAGATGGAGCTGAAGTCTGAGGTAGATTATGGAGCTAGAGATGGCTGGAGAAGCAACTGAGATGGAACAGGAGGTTGGGGTGGAGATGGAGCTGGAGCTGGAGCTAGAGAGAGAATGAAATGCTGTAGAGCGAGAGATAAAGATGGAGCTGGACTCCGAAATGGTCCTGGAGGTGCAGGAGCTGGAGCTGGAGCTCGAGCTGGAGATGGAGCAGGGGATGGAGATGGATCTGGAGATGGAGCTGGAGATGGAGCTGGTGATGGAGCTGGAGACGGAGCTGGAGCTAGAGATGGAGCTAGAGATGCATCTGGAGATAAAGATAGATGTGTAGCTAGAGATAGAGATGAAGGTAGAGATGGAGATGGAAATGGAGACAGGGATTACGGGATTAGAGATTATAGTGCGAATATAATGTGTATTATAATTTGTTATAGTGTTGTGGTCGTGCATTATAGTGTGTTGCAGTGTCGTGCATTATAGTGTATTGCAGTGTTCCGCTATTGTGGCCGTGCATTATAGTGTGTTATAACGTGTATAGTGTTGCACTATTGCCATAGTGTTTTATACTATCATAATGTTACATAATGTATGTGCCTAGGGCATTTTATATTGTTAATAGTGTATTGTCGTGTTTCTTTCATGAACGTGTGTAATATTGTGCATTAAAGTGTATTAAAGTATGTTTAATTGTTATAACTATAACACATTAAACTAATTTTAGTATTTACACTATAACACACATTATAATACATTATAATATAATTACAACAGATTCAACTGTAAAATACTATAGTACGAACATGTCCTTCTTTCATTGATTACTTAAAAGGGTAGATTGGTTCGGCAGGAAACCCTAACTGAAACTTGGATTTAGGAATAGATGAAAAGTTATATCTTATATTCTGTGATCTTATCTCCTACGATGTATTAAATCTAATTATTCCTTTCTTTATGATTTTCTTCTTTGATGTAGATTATTATTCTATTTTTCCTACTGTTCTCTATAAAAAAAAACTATGTCAAATTATACTGATATAGTCAATATTATCACTGATAATATTAACAATGTATGCTTGTTGAGCATGAAATATTGCTATCATAATATATGTATGCTAATCCACTGTCTAAATACTCTAATAAAAAATATATTTATAAAAAACAAAAAATACTATAGTACACTATACTAAACATTATAACCATATAACATAACATTATAACACTGTATAACACATTATAATACTAATCTGTATAATACACAGTATAACACACTATATCACTACATCACACTACATCAAATTATAAAACTATATTACGCATTATAATAATTAGTTGAACTCGATATACACTATAACACAATATAATGTAACATAGCACAATAATACACATACACGCACTATAATACACTAACGCAATAACAATAATTACTCCATAACACATTATACTATAATGCACTATAACACCGCAATATATTATATCAAAATAAACTATACACTATAATACACTACTACATACTATAAAACATTAAATACCACACAATATAACGCACTATAAAACATTTTAACACTATAACACTATAATACACTATAATACATTATATCAAAATAAACTATACACTATAATACACTACTACATACGATAAAACATTCAAACATACTATAACAAGATCTAATTATAGTATAACGCAATAGAAAACATTTTTAAACACTATACACAATAATACACTATTACACACTACATCAAAACTATGATACCATATAAGTATTGTATAGTACACTATAAACTATAATAAACTATTACAAACAAACTATAACACACTATAATAATACCACATTATAACATTATAATACTAATGATAGCATTATAACACTATAACAATATATAAGCACAATATAATACCACAGAACACAAAAACACACAATTTACAATATAATACAAAATAACACCTTAAAACAATATAGTATAATCACGATATGATACGATAATACACGCTGTAACACGCCATAATCTACTATAACACTGTGAAACAACATAAAACAACATAATAAAAACACAGTAAAATACCATACATTATGACACACTATAATAGAATATAAAGTACGATAACAATGCGAAACACATTATAACAGTTTCAAATTGTAACTATAATAAACTAGAATACACACATTATAACACAATTTAACACTATCACGAACTCTGTAAAGCACTCTGTAAAACACACTGTAAAACACTATCACGCACTCTAAACCAATATAACTCTCTAATATGGTCACATACATAAAACACACTTTTAACATTATAATACTCCTATAATACTGAGTGTAAAACTCTATCACATATTAATACATTAATTAATAACACATAATAACACAAAAAATATACCATCAACGCTAATAACACGACAACAATACTACAAAACAAAATTACAATAAACTGTTACACACCATATCACTCTACTAGAATAACACACGTTTAATAACAATAAAATTAGTATGATAATACTGTTATATAGTGTGTGTTACATTGTTTTTATAGTTTCATAGTATTACTGCAGACACACCAAAACACACTTTAAACATTATAAACACTATATAAATACTATATAACGACATAATACATTATAAACACATAATAACACATTCTAATACACTATTACACACTACACATTCGAAAACACAATGATACACTAACACAAATGTAACACACATTGCAATATAATATACTACATCACATTATAGTATAATCTGCGTAATACACTGTCACACAATATAATACACTATAAACATACTATAACACTATAAGTAATGCACTAATTACATAACGTTCTAGCACTAAAAACTATAATTATATAACACACGATAATAGACGCGATACTAACACTATATCAGTGTAGTTCTATGAGACAATACCAAAAGAGTAACAGTGTAAACAGTATCACAGTTTAACACTTAATAATACATTATAAAACAAAACTATACACACTATAACACCCAAACAATGCACTTTTAGTACATTATGAACACTACAATGCACTATAACACAGAATAACGCGTTTCTAACGCATTGCAAAATACTTTAACGCACTAGAATACATTACACGACTAAAATACCACTATAACGCAATTAAACACATTTTTAGCATCGTATAACACACTATAAACACATAACACACTATAAAACACTATAACATACCATAACGCACTAAAACAATACAAAATAAAATATGCACGTTAACACTTTCATATTGTAACACCCTGTAATGCACAATTATATTTATTTATACTACACTATCCAATACACTGTAACTCCCTATGCTAAAATACACGTAAATACAGGAAAATACAGTATAACACACTATAACACGCTATAACACCCATAATACACAAAAAATACAACACAACATGTTATGATACTCTGTAATACAATATCATTATAATTAGAATTATACACACAAATAACAATAATACAATATGATAAAACTAAAGCAAAGTATCTAGATAGTATTCTATACCGTTTTATAGTGTTTAAGTGTTACAGCAAATTCTAGTGAGTTAAGTGTATTATGGTGTTAGTCTGGTATAGTGTGTTATATAGTTTGATATTATGTGATGTGCAATATTATAATGTGCCATATGTATTCAACATCGAGTTAAAGGTGTATTATATGTTTATAGCATTAACAACTTACTATAAAATACGAAAGATATTCTATTATCACCGCTTCTTGCCGCATTCATGCGTTCGCTTTTCCACCTGATTGCTGGTCATCGCAGGGAGGTTGAGTGGTCCGTCAAAGCAACAGCGGCCTTCGAGAGATCTAAGGGGCACTGGTTGGGGCCACGATGCGCGTCCACCGACAAGTGGATGCCCCGGCCGCCCTGACGGTAGACGCTTCTGATGTTGCATTTTGGGGCAGTGTTGGAGCAGCTCATGGACGGATACTGGCAGCTTTCATTGAATTGCCTTCTTCGGCAGCAATTCAATGATGTTCAGTTCCGTTAAAGTGCTTTCAACCGCGAGCACCTTGCCCTGTATCTTGCCATACGCCATTTTTCACTACTTCCTGGAAGGGGAGGCCTTTTACTGTATTTACGGATCACAAACCGCAGAGGCAGTTGGTGTATGTGTCCGAGTACACCACCTCCACTGTTGTTTTGTTGAGTCCAAATACAACCGGGAGGCCGACGCCTTATCATGACCTGCAGTTCACGCAGTTCTCCAAGTCGCTAAGGGCATTAATTATTCCGCCATGGCGGCGGCTCAGCTGGTCGATGAGGAGATGGCCGCCTATTGTACGGCAGTTTCGGGCCTGCAGGACATTGACTCAGAGCAGTACTAGCTCTAGTTGCATCGCCAGCTCCATTTCCAGCTCCATTTCCAGCTGTAATAGCTCCATCTCCAGCTCCAGCGCTAGCTCCATCTCCAGCTCAATCTTCAGCTCTTGCTCTAGCTCCATCACTTGATCCAGCTCTAGCTCCATCTCAGGCTCCATCTCCAGATCTAGCTTTAGCTCCATCACCAGTCCATGTCCAGCTCAATCTCCAGCTCTAGCTCTAGTAGCTGTACTGGCTGCAGCTCCATTTCCAGTTCCGTCTCCAGCTTCATCTCCAGCTCTAGCTCCAGCGCCAATTCTAGCTCCAGCTCCAGCCCTAGCTCCAGCTTTCACTCCCATCTCCAGCTCCATTTCCAGCTCCAGCTCTAGCTCCATCTCCAGGGCCATCTCCAGCTCGATTTCCAGCTCCAGCTCTAGGTCCAGCGCCATCTCCAGCTCCAGATCAATCTCCAACGCCATCTCCTGCTCCAATTCCAGCTCGAGCTCCATCTCCAGTTTCATCTCTATCTCCAGCAGCTTCATCTCCATCGCCAGCTCAGACTCTACCTCCATCTTCTGCTCCAATCTCTAGCCCCTCTCCAGCTCCATCATAGCTCCATCTCCAGCTCCATTCCTGCTCCATCTCCAGTTCCAGGTGCTCCAGCTCAGTCTCCAGCTCCTGAAACTCTAGCTCAAGCTCCAGCGCCATCTCCAGCTCCAGCTCCATGTCCATCTCTAGCTCTAGCTCCTTCAGATCCACCTTCATCGCCAGCACCAGCTCTAGTTCCATATCAAGCTCCATCTCCAGACGCAGCTCCAGCTCTAGCTCCATCTCCAGCTCTATCTCCAGTTTAATACAGCTCTAGTTTAACTGATGGAGATGGAGCTGGAGCTGGAGATGGAGAAGGACCTGGAGCGAGAGCTGGTGATGGAGCTGGAGCTGTAGATGGAGATGGAGCTGGAGCTGGTTGGAGATGGCGATTGGGCAGGAGATGGAGCCAGAGCTAGTTGGAGATGGAGATAGAGCTAGAGTAGCGGATGTGGAAATGTATCTAGAGCTGGCTGGAGCAGGAGATGGATTAGGAGATGGAGATGGAGATGGAGATGGAGATAGAGCTGGAGCTAGAGGTAGATCTAGACATGGGGATGGAGATGGAGCCAGAGCTGGAGACGGAGATAGAGCTGGAGCTGCAGATGTAGTTAGAATATAGATAGAGCTAGTTGGAGCTGAATGTGGACCTGGCGATGGAGCTGGAGTGGGAGCTGGAGATGGAGCATGGTCTGAGCTAGAGCTAGGTCTGGAGCTAGGGGTGGAGATGGAGAAGGAACTAAATCTGGAGGTGGACCTGAAGATTGTGCCTGAGATGTAGCTGGAGATGGAGCTGGATCTGGTGCTGGGGGTGGTGCTGGAGATGGAGCTGGAGATGAAGTCTGAGGTAGAGATGGAGCTAGAGATGGCGCTGGAGACCAGACTGATTCCTGGGATGTCAGGACTGTCTTATGAAGAAAGACTGGATAGACTCGGTTTATACTCTCTGGAATTTAGGAGATTAAGAGGGGATCTTATAGAAACTTACAAAATTCTTAAGGGGTTGGACAGGCTAGATGCAGGAAGATTGTTCCCGATGTTGGGGAAGTCCAGGACAAGGGGTCACAGCTTAAGGATAAGGGGAAATCCTTTAAGACCGAGATGAGAAAGACTTTTTTCACACAGAGAGTGTTGAGTCCTCTGGAACACTCTGCCACAGAGGGTAGTTGAGGCCAGTTCAATTGGCTATATTTAAGAGTGAGTTGGATGTGGCCCTTGTGGCTAAGGGGATCAGAGGTAATGGAGAGAAGGCATGTACGGGATACTGAGTTGGATGATCAGCCATGATCATATTGAATGGCGGTGCAGGCTCGAAGGGCTGAATGGCCTACTCCTGCACCTAATTTCTATGTTTCTATGTTTCTATGGACACGCAACTGGAGAGGAAACTGGAGTTTTGCGGTGGAGATAGAGATGGATCTAGGGAGAGATTGAAATGGAGATGCAGAAAAAGATAGAGATAAAGATGAAGATGGTCCTGGAGGTGCGGGAGATAGAGCTGGAGTCGAGCTGGGGGATGGAGATGGAAGTGGAGTTTGAGCTGGAGCTAGAGATGGAGCTAGAGCTGGAGATGGAGACAGAGATTTATGCTAGAGATAGAGCTGAAGTTAGATTATTCAGTTCCAGATTAGGATGGACAAAGCTGAAGATGGGGCTGGTACTGGAGATGGAGTTTAGAGCTAGAGATGCAGCTGGAGATAGAGCTGGCACTGGAGCTGGATAGCGCTGGAGCTGGATATAGAGCTTGAGCTAGATCTGGCGATTGGGCAGGAGTTGCAACCAGAGCTAGAGTTGGAGTTGGAGATGGAGATGGAGATGGAGATGGAGATGGAGATGGAGATGGAGATGGAGATGGAGATGGAGTATGGAAGATAGAGATGGACTTGGGCAATGGAGCCTGGAGCTGGCTGGAGGATGGACCTGGCGATGGAGCTGGAGCTGGAGGTGGACCTGGTGATGCAGCTAGAGCTGGAGGTGGAGATGGAGATGGAGCTAGAGCAAGAGCTAGAACTGGAGCTAGAGTTGGAGATGGGGATGGAGCTAGATCTGGAGATGGAACTGAAGATGGTGCCTGAGATGTTGCTGGAGATGGAGCTGAAGTCTGAGGTAAATATGGAGCTAGAGATGGCTGGAGAAGCAACTGGAGATGGAACAGGAGGTTGGGGTGGAGATGGAAACTGGAGCTGGAGCTAGAGAGAGAATGAAATTGAGCTGTAGAGCGAGAGATAAAGATGGAGCTGGACTCCGAAATGGTCCTGGAGGTGCGGGAGCTGGAGCTGGAGCTCGAGCTGTAGATGGAGCAGGGGATGGAGATGGATCTGGAGATGGAGCTGGAGATGGAGCTTGAGATGGAGATGGAGGTGGAGCTTGAGTTGGAGCTTGAAGCTGGTGCTGGTGATGTGAGCTGGAGACGGAGCTGGAGCTAGAGATGGAGCTAGAGATGCATCTGGAGATAAAGATAGATGTGTAGCTAGAGATAGAGATGAAGGTAGAGATGGAGATGGAAATGGAGACAGGGATCACGGGATAGAGATTATAGTGCGATAATAATGGTGTATTATAATTTGTTATAGTGTTGTGGTCGTGCATTATAGTGTGTTGCAGTGTCGTGCATTATAGTGTATTGCAGTGTTCCGCTATTGTGGCCGTGCATTATAGTGTGTTATAACGGGGGCTTGTATAGTGTTGCACTATTGCGCCATAGTGGTTTTATACTATCATAATGTTACATAATGTATGTGCCTCGGGCATTTTATATTGTTATAGTGTATTGTCGTGTTTCTTTCATGAAAGTGTGGAATATTGTGCATTAAAAGTGTATTAAAGTATGTTTATATTGTTTAATATAACTATAACACATTATAACTAATTTTAGTAATTTACACTATAAACACACATTATAATACATTATAAATATAATTACCGATTCAACTGTAAAAATACTATAGTACGAACATGGTCCTCTATCATTGATTACTTAACTTGAATCTCGATTGGTTCGGCAGGAAACCCTAACTGAAACTTGGATTTAGGAATAGATGAAAAAGTTATATCTTATATTCTGAGAGGAGATGATCTTATACTCCTACGTATGTATTAAATCTAAATTATTCCTTCTTTATGATTTTCTTCTTTGATGTAGATTATTATTCTATTTTTCCTACTGTTCTCTATAAAAAAAACTATGTCAAATTATACTGATATAGTCAATATTATCACTGATAATATTAACAATGTATGCTTGTAGTGCATGAAATATTGCTAAATCATATATAATGTATGCTAATCCACTGTCTAAATACTCTAAAAAAAAAATATATTTATAAAAACAAAAAATACCCATAGTACACTATACTAAACATTATAAACCATATAACAAAACATTATAAACACTGTTAACACATTATAATACTAATCTGTATAATACACAGTATAACACACTATATCACTACATCACACTACATCAAATTATAAAACTATATTACGCATTATAATAATTAGTTGAAACTCGATATACACTATAACACAATATAATGTAACATAGCACATAATACACATACACGCACTATAATACACTAACGCAATAACAATATTACTCCATAACACATTATACTATAATGCACTATAACACCGCAATACATTATATCAAAATAAACTATACACTATAATACACTACTACATACTATAAAACATTAAATACCACACAATATAACGCACTATAAAACATTTTAACACTATAACAATAATACACTATAATTACATTATAATCAAAATAAACTATACACTATATATAACACTACTACATACGATAAAACATTGAAACATACAAAAACAAATCTATATAGTATAACGCAATAGAAAACATTTTAACAACTATACACAATTAACACTATTACACACTACATCAAACTATGATACCATATAGTATTGTATAGTACACTATAACAAACTATAATAAACTATTACAAACAAACTATAACACACTATAATAATACCACATTTATAACATTATAATACTAAATGATAGCATTTAACACTATAACAATATATAGCACTATAATAACCACAGAACACAATAACACACAATTTACAAATAATAATACAAAATAACATTCTTAAAACAATTATAGTATAAATCACGATATGATACGATAATACACGCTGTAACACGCCCATAATCTACTATAACACTGTAAAACAACATAAAACAACATAATAAAACACAGTAAAAAACCATACATTATGACACACTATAATAGAATAAAAGTACGATAACAATAGCCTAAACACATTATAACCAGTTTCCAAATTGTAACTAAATAAACTTGAAAGACTACACACATTATAACACAATTTAACACTATCACGAACTCTGTAAAGCACTCTGTAAACACACTGTAAACACTATCACGCACTCTAAACCAATATAACTCTCTAATATGGTCACATACATAAAACACACTTTAACATATAAATACTCTATAAATACTGTGTAAAACTCTATCACATATTAATACATATAATAAACACATAATAACACAAAATATACCATCAACGCTATAACACGACAACAATACTACAAACGAAATTACAATAAACTGTTACACACCATATCACTCTACTAGAATAACACACGTTAATAACAATTTAAAATAGTATGATATACTGTTATATAGTGTGTTACATTGTTTTATAGTTTCATAGTATTACTGCAGACACACCAAAACACACCTTTAACATTATTAAACACTATATAATACAATAACGACATAATACATTATAACACATAATAACACATTCTAATACACTATTACACACTACACATTCTAATACACTATGACACACTAAACACAATGTAACACACATTGCAATATAATATACTACATCACATTATAGTATAATCTGCGTAATACACTGTCACAACAATATAATACACTATAACATACTATAACACTAGAAGTAATACACTAATACATAACGTCTAGCACTAAAAACTATAATTATATAACACACGATAATTGACGCGATACTAACACTATCATAAAGAGTTGTTTCTATGAGACAATACCAAAGAGTACAGTGTAAACAGTAACATCCATAAAAAAAAACACCATAACACCATAACACCCCATAAAAAAAAACTATACACACTATAACACGCAACAATGCACTTTTAGTACATTATGACACTCACAATGCACTAAACACAGAATAACCGTTCTAACGCATTGCAATATAAATTTAACGCACTAGAATACATTACACGACTAAAATACACTATAAAGCAATTTAAACACATTTTAGCATCGTATAACACACTAAAACACATAACACTATAAAACACTATAACATACCATAACGCACTAAAACAATACAAATAAAAATATACCACGTTAACACTTTTCATATTGTAACACCCTGTAATGCACAATTATATTTATTATACTACACTATCCAATACACTGTAACTCCCTATGCTAAAAATACACGTAAATACAGGAAAATACAGTATAACACACTATAACACGCTATAACACACCATAATACACAAAAATACAACAACATGTTATGATACTCTGTAATACAATATCATTATAATTAGAATTATACACACAAATACAATAATACATATGATAACTAAAGCAAAGTATCTAGATAGTATTCTATACCGTTTTATAGTGTTGTATAGTTTATAGTTTTATAGTGTTATAGTACAGCAACTTTAGTGAGTTAAGTGTATTTATGGTGTTAGTATGGTATAGTGTGTTATATAGTTTTTATATTGTGTGATGTGCAATATTATAATGTGCCATATGTATCACATCGAGAAGGTGTAATTATATAGTTTGTATAAAGCATATAACTTACTGTAAAATACGAAAGATATAAACAACGAAAAAGGAAATTATGACACAAAGTGCGTTATCGTACGTTATAGTGTGTTATAGTGTGTTATATGTTATACGATGTTAAAATGTGTTTAATTGCGTTATAGTGCATTTTAGTCGTGTAATGTATTCTAGTGCGTTAAATTATATTGCAATGCGTTAGAACGTGTTATTCTGTGTTATAGTGCATTGTAGTGTCATAATGTACTAAAAGTGCATTGTTGCGTGTAATAGTGTGTATAGTTTTTTTATGGTGTTATGGTATGTTATGGTGTATTATAGCCTGTATCATATGTTATAGTGTGATACTATTCTCCTGTAATTACGTGTATTTTACTATAGTGAGATGATTATATTATATAGTGTACAATGTAATGGGATAGTATATAGTATAATAAACACAAATTGTATATTAAATTGTGCCTGTGCATTACATTGTTATTGAATATCTATAAGGCTTTCGTGTTACTACGGGTGTGTTATAGTATATCATAGTATCCTAATGTAGTAGTGTGTTATAGCTGTATTGATAGTGTACTGGTGAATTTATAGTGTATTGATACACTGTGCGATAGTTTTTTGTATTGTTTTATATTTGTATGATGTTTATGCGTAGTGAGATTGTATTCTTAATGCGTCTGGACAGTGTATTGTGGTGCATATTATGTAATAGCGGTATTATGGAGTTATTATGTGTTAGCATGTTATATATGAAACGTTATAATGTTAAAGTGTGTTTTTGTGTATTGACTTTTATGTGTGTGGTGCTGTCGCGTTATAGTGTGTAATAGTGTATTATAAAATGGATTATAGTCTTTATATAGTTATAATGGATTTATAGTGGTAGTGTGATTACTGTCTTATAGTGTTTTGTTATTTTATATATATTTATATTTTTAATGTGAATCTGTATAGAATGTGTTATAATTTGTGTCATAATTTCCTTTTTCGTTGTTTATATCTTTCGTATTTTACAGTAAGTTATATGCTATAAACTATATAATACACCTAAACTCGATTGTGATACATATGGCACATTATAATATTGCACATCACACAATATAAAACTATATAACCACTATACCAGGGGACTAACACCATAATACACTTAACTCACTAGGAAATTTTGCTGTACTATAACACTATAAAACTATAAACTATACAACACTATAAGAAACGGTATAGAATACTATCTTGTTAGTTGCTATAGTTTATCATATTGTATTATTGTTATTTGTGTGTATAATTCTAATTATAATGAATATTGTATATTTACAGGAGTATCATTAACATGTTGTGTTTTATTTTGTGTATTATGGTTGTGAGAGCGTGTTTATAGTGTGTTATACTGTATTTTCCTGTATTTACGTTGTATTTTAGCATTGGGAGAGTTATGTATTGGATAGTGTATTGCAAATTATATTGCAATGCGTTTTAGAACGCCGTTATTCTGCGTTATAGGTGCATTGTAGTGTCATATGTACTAAAAGGTGCTATTTGTTGCGTGTTATAGTTTGTGTTTGTATAATGTATATTGTATTATTAAGTGTTAATACTGTGATACTGTTTACAAGGGTGCTCTTTGGTTATTGTTATAGAACTAAACTGTTATGATAGTGTTAGTATCGAGTCTATTATCGCGTGTTTATATAATTAATATAACAGTGCTACGTTAAGCATTACTTATAGTGTTATAGTATGTTATAATTATATTGTGTGTATTTGTTGTGACACGTGTATTACGCAGCATTGTTACTATAATGTGATGTAGTATTTTATATTGCAATGTATGTTACACGTGTTAGTGATATCATAGTGTGTTAGAATGTGTAGTGTGTAATAGTGTATTAGAATGTGTTATTATGTGTGAAAATGTATTATGTCGTTATATGATATTATAGTGTTATAATGTTAAAGTGTGTTTTGGTGTTGTGTCCTGCAAGTAATAGTATGAAAAAACTACAAAACAATGTAACACACTATAGAACCAGTATATCATACTATTTTTATTGTTTAATAGAATAACGTGTGTTATTCTATTAGAGTGATATGGTGTGTAACAGTTTATTGTATTGTTCTCGTGTTATAGCGTTGATGGTATATTTTGTGTTAGTATGTGTTATTATATGTTCTAATATATATAGTTTTGTACAGTATTATAGTATGATAATGTTAAAGTGTGTTTTATGTATGTGACCATATTAGAGAGATATTGGTTTAGAGTGCGTGATAGTGTTTTACAGTGTGTTTTACAGAGTATTTTACAGTGCGTAAGTGTTAAATTGTGTTATACTGTGTGTATTCTAGTTCATTATAGTTACAATTTGAAACTGTTATAATGTGTTTCGCATTGTTATCGTACTTAATATTCTATTATAGTGTGTCATAATGTATGGTATTTTACTGTGTTTTATTATGTTGTTTTATGTTGTTTTACAGTGTTATAGTAGATTATGGAGGGTGTGTTATCAGCGTGTATTATCGTATATCGTGATTTATACTTACTTATTGTTTTAAGGTGTTATTTTGTATTATATAATTAATTGTGTTCTGTGGTATTATATTGTGCTATATATTGTTATAGTGTTATAATGTTATAATTAGATATTATATTTGGCATCAAACATTTATCTCCAGTGATTGGTTCGAGAGGAGCATCACGTGTATTTATATATTTTCAGCTATTAGAATGTTGGCATGTTGGACATCCTCGATTTACTATTTGCCAAAATGACATCATTTTATGACGACATTTTGCCAATAGTATGTGCTATGTGGGAAATGATATCACAGCTCCGTGTGCATGTCACGGGAAAAAACTCTCGCGCTGCGAAGATTTATGGTAAGCAATTATTTCTTGTTTTTTTATCTTTAGTTTAAATGTTTGATCCCAAATATTTTAAAAACCAAATATCCTTGGCCTTATTTCGAGTTTCTGGTTAAAACTATGGGCCTCGGTGCCTCCAAATTAGTACTATTCACTTCGGGGCTGCGCCCCATCAGTGAAATAGTACTATTTTGGAGGCACCTCTGCCATGTTTAACAAGAAACTCTCCCCCAAAGGCCAAGTATATTTGTATATTATAATGTTATAAGGTTGGTTATTAATATAGAATATAATGTGTTATAGTTTTGTTTGTAATGAGTTTATTATAGTTTTGTTTATAGTATTGTTATATCAATACTTTATGGCATCATAGTCCTTGATGTGTGTGTTATAGTGTGTAGTGTATTATTTGTGTATAGTGTTTGTTTTCTATTGCGTTATACTATATTAGAAATTGTTATAGTATGTTTCAATGTTTTATCGTAAAGTAGGTAAGTGTATTATAGTGTATAGGTTTATTTTGATATAATGTATTATTGTGTATTATAGTGTTTTTAGTGTTATAATGTTTTATATTGCGTTATATTGTGTTATAGTATGTTTTAATGTTTTATAGTATGTTAGTTGTGTATTATAGTGTATAGTTTCTTTTGTTATAATGTATTCGGTGTTATAGGCATTATATTATAATGTGTTATGGGTGTAATAATGTTATTGCGTTAGTGTAATTATACTGCGTGTATGTGTATTATTGGTGCTGTGCTATGTTTCATTTTTATTGTGTTATAGTGTATATCGGGTTAAACTAAAATGTTATTATTGTGTAATATAGTTTTATATTTGATGTAGTGTGTTGTTAGTGATATAATGTGTTATTCAGTGTATTATAAGATTAGTATTATTAATGTGTTTTACAGTGTTAAAATGTTTGTTATATGGTTATAATGTTTAGTATAGTGTCTATAGTTTTTTTACTTGTTGATTGTGAATTATATTTTTATAATGTAAATTTAATGTGTTTTTTATAGTGGTAAATACTAAAATTAGTTATAATGTGTTATATTTTAACAATATAACATATTTATACACTATTACACACTGTAGCACATTATTACAAACTTTCTGAAAGAAACACGACAATACACTATAACAATATAAAAATGCCCTAGGCGTCATACCGCCGATAACATTATGATTGTATAAAAACACTATGCAATAGTGCAACAATATACCGTTATACACACTATAATGCCACGGCCACAATATGCGGAACACTGCAATTCACTATAATGCACGTCACTGCAAAACCAACTATAATGCACGACCGCAAACACTATAACATATTAAATCAATTATATCGCACTATAATCTCTATCCCGTAATCCTGTCTCCATTTCCATCTCCATCTCTACCTTCATCTCTAATCTCTACGCGACACAATCTATTTTATCTCCAGATCCATCTCTAGCTCCATCTCTAAGCTACAGCTCCGTCTCCGCATCCATAACCAGCACTAGCTTCAGCTCCAACTCAAGCTTCCACCTCCATCTCATCTAAGCTCAATCCTCCAGATATGCTCCATCTCCCGCTCCATCGCATCCCTGCTCCATTCTCCAGCTCGAGCTCCAGCTCCAGCTCCGCACTTCAGGGACCATTTCGGAAGTCCAGCTCCATCTTTATCTCTCGCTCCACATATTTTTCTACAGCTCCATTTCATAATCTCTCTAGCTCCAGCTCCAGGTCCATTCCACCCAAACCTCCTGTTCCATCTCAGTTGCTTCTCAGCCCATCTCTAGCTCCATATCTACTTAGACTTCAGCTCAAGATCCATCCCCAGCTTCAATTTACCAGCTCCATTTTCCAGCACTAATCTTCAGCCATCTTCTGGTCCACTCCAGATCTAGCTCCATCACTATCTCCAACTCTAGCTACTGTTCTAGTTCTATGCTCTGCTCATCTCCATCTCCAACCTCCAGCTCCATCTCCAGCTCTAGCTGCATCCCAGGTCCACCTCCAGATCCAGCTCCATCGCCAGGTCTTCTCAGCTCCATTTCCAGCTGCATCTCCATCTCCACCTCCATCTCCAGCTCCAGCTCCATTGCCAAGTCCATCTCTATCTCCAACTCCATCTCATTCCATCTCCAATCTCCATCTCATCTCTCCTCCATCTCCATTTCCAACCTAGCTCTGGCTGCATTCTCCTGCCAATCGCCAGATCTATCTCAAAGCTCTATATCCAGCTCCAGCGCCATCTCTATATCCAGCTCCAGCGCCAGCTCTATCTCCAGCTGCATCTCTAAGCTCTACCTCCATTCCAGTACCAGCCCCATCTTCAGATTTGTCCATTTTAATCTAGAACTGATAATCTATCTTCAGCTCTATTCTTAGCATAAATCTCTGTCTCCATCTCCAGCTCTAGCTCCATCTCTAGCTACAGCTCAAAACTCCACTTCCATCTCCATCCCCAGGTGCACTCTAGCTTCTTATCCCGCACCTCCAGGACCATTCCGAGTCTAAGCATCCATCTTTATCTCTATCTTTTCTGCAGCTCAATTTCAATCACTCTCTAGCCGCCATCTCTATTCACCGCAAACTCCAGTTTCCTCTCCTGTTGCTTCTCCAGCGCCATCTCTAGCTCCACCTCTACCTCAGACTTCATCTCCAGCTCCATCTCCAGGCACACCCCCAGCATCCAGATCCAGCTCCATCTCCAGCTACATCTCAGGCCACAATCTTCAGGCCCACCTCCAGATTTAGTTCCATCTCCATCTCCACCCCTAGCTCCTGGACCTAGCTCTAGCTCCAGCTCCATCTCAGCTCCACCTCCAGCTCCATCGCAGGTCCATCTCTTCGTCCAAATCAGCTCCATCCGCCAGGTCCAACTTCAGCTCCAAACTAGCCTCTATCTATATTCTAACTACATCTGCAGCTTTCCAGGGGCTCCATCCCCCTGTCTAAGATCTACCTCTAGCTCCAGCTCTATCTCCATCTCCATCTCCATCTCCTAATCCATCTCCTGCTCCAGCTCTAGATACATTTCCACATCCGCTACTCTAGCTCTATCTCCATCTCCAACTAGCTCTGGCTCCATCTCCTGCCCAATCGCCAGATCTACCTCCAGCTCCAGCTCCATCTCCATCTACAGCTCCAGCTCCATCACCAGCTCTCGCTCCAGGTCCTTCTCCATCTCCAGCTCCAGCTCCATCTCCAGCTACAGCTCCAGAACTGATGAGCTTGATCTAGAGCTGGAGATGGAGTTAAACTAGAGCTGTATTGAACTGGAGATAGAGCTGGAGATGGAGCTAGAGCTGGAGCTGCGTCTGGAGATGGAGCTTGGGGGGGGGGGAAAAATTTTTTTTATGGAATAGAGCTGGTGCTGGCGATGAGTGGATCTGAAGGAGCTAGAGCTAGAGAAGGACATGGAGCTGGAGCTGGAGATGGCGCTGGAGGATTGAGTAGAGTTGCAGAAGAAGCTGCGCGATGAGCTGGGAGCTGGAAGCACTGGAATGGAGATGGAGCAGGGATGGAGCTGGAGATTGAGCTAGAGATGGAGTGGAGATGGAGCTAGAGATGGAGCTGAAGTGGCGGTATAGAGTCTGGAGGCTTGCGATGGAGATGAAAGCTGCTGGGATGGAGTAGAGCTGGAATTGAAGCGAGGATGATGGCGTTGGAGATTGATCTGGAGCTGGAGATGGCGCTGGACCTAGAGCTGGAGCTGGAAATCGAGCTGGAGATGGCCCTGGAGATGGAGCTAGAGCTGGAGCTGGAAATGGAGCTGGAGATGGAGTGAAAGCTGGAG
This sequence comes from Okamejei kenojei, assembly GCA_035221665.1. Lineage (NCBI taxonomy): Eukaryota > Metazoa > Chordata > Chondrichthyes > Rajiformes > Rajidae > Okamejei > Okamejei kenojei. The sequence continues at coordinate 75,501 of JAVHYY010000138.1, forward strand.
CAGGAGATGGAGCTCTAGCTCACTTTCCAGATCCATCCGCTGTTCCATCTCCAGCTCCATCTCCTGCACCTCCAGGTCCATCTCCAGGTCTAGCTCCATCTCCATCACTAGCTCCACCTCTATTTTTTTCGCCAACTCCTTCTTTATGTCTCTCTAGCTCCAGCTCCAGCCCCAGCTCTATCTGCACCTCAGGCTCCAGCTCCACCTCCAGTTCCATCTCCAGCTCCATCTCTAGTTCCATCTCTAGCCAATCTCAAGCTCCAGCTCCAGCTCCTGCTCCATGCCTCCAGCTCCATCTCCATCTACATTCCCCATCTCAGCTCCTCCAACTCTAGCTTCATTGTCAGAAATCCCAGATCCTTCGCTAATCTCCAAGGTCCATCTCAATGTTTAGCTCGAGCTCCATCTCCAATTCTGCTCTGAAGCTAGAGCTGGAGATTGGAGCTGAGATGGAGCCATGACGAGAACCTCTAGCTCCTTCTCATTCCAACTCTAGTCCAGCTCTAGCTCCATCTCTAGCTCTAGTTGCATCGCCAGCTCCATTTCAGCTCCATTGCCAGCTATAACTCTAGCTCCATTCCGCTCAGCGCTAGCTCCATCTCCAGCTCAATCTTCAGCTCTTGCTCTAGTCCATCACTTGATCCAGCTCTAAGCTCCATCTCAGCTCCATCTCCAGATCTTGACTTTAGCTCCATCACCTGTCCATGTCCAGCTCAATCTCCAGCTCTTAGCTCTAGTAGCTGTACTGGTGCTGCTCCATTTCCAGTTCCGTCTCCAGCTTCATCTCCAGCTGCTAGATCCAGTGCCAATTCTAGCTCCAGCTCTAGCCCTAGCTCATTCCTGCTCCAGCTTTCACTCCATCTCCAGCTCCATTTCCAGCTCAAGCTCTAGCTCCATTCAGCGCCATACTCCTGGCTCCAGATCAAATCTCCAACGCCATCTCCTTGCTTCAATTCCAGCTCGAGCTCCATCTCTAGTTTTATCTCTATCTCAGTAGCTTCATTCATCGCTCAGCCTCAGACTCTACCGCCATCTTCAGCTCCATCTCAGCTTCCATCTCTAGGCTCCCATCTCCCGCTCCATCTCCTGCTCCCATCTCCAGATCCAGGTGCTCAAGCTCCAGCTCAGTCTCCAGCTCCTGCAACTCTAGCTCAATCTCCAGCGCCATCTCCAGCTCCAGCTCCATGTCCATCTCTAGCTCTAGCTCCTTCAGATCCACCTTCATCGCCAGCACCAGCTCTAGTTCCATATCAAGCTCCATCTCCAGACGCAGCTCCAGCTCTAGCTCCATCTCCAGCTCTATTTCCAGTTCAATACAGCTCTAGTTTAACTCCATCTCCAGCTCTAGATCAAGCTCATCAAATCTGGAGCTGTAGCTGGAGATGGAGCTGGAGCTGGAGATGGAGAAGGACCTGGAGCGAGAGCTGCTGGTCGATGAGAGCTGGAGTGTGACGAAGATGGTGCTGGAGATGGAGCTAGATCTGGCGATTGGGCAGGAGATGGAGCCAGAGCTAGTTGGAGATGGAGATAGAGCTAGAGTGGCGGATGTGGAAATGTATCTAGAGCTGGGCAGGAGATGGATTAGAGATGGAGATGGAGATGGAGATGGAGATAGGTTAGAGGTGGAAGCTAGAGGAGAACAGACATGTGGATAGAGATGGAGCAGAGCTGGGACGGAGATGTAGTTAGGAATATGAATAGGAGCTTAGTTGGAGTGAAGTTGGACCTGGCGATGGAGTGGAGTTGGAGCGAGAGTTGGACCTGGCGATGGAGCTGGAGGTGGAGCTGGAGATGGAGCTGGAGCTAGAGCTAGGTCTGGAGCTAGGGGTGGAGATGGAGATGGAAAAAAAATATGGAGGTGGACTGAAGATTGTGATGATATGTAGCTGGAGATGGAGCTGGTTCTGGTGCTGTGTGGTGGTGCTGGAGATGGAGCTGGAGATGAAGTCTTTGAGGTAGAGATGGAGCTAGAGATGGCGCTGGAGACGCAACTATATTATAGTGTATTGTTTATTTTGATATAATGTATTATAGTGTATAGTTATAGTGTTAAAATGTTTTATAGTGCGTTATAATATATTATATTGTGTTATAGTATGTTTTAATGTTTTATAGTATGTAGCAGTGTATTATATTGTATAGTTTATTTTGATATAATGTATTACGGTTTTATAGTGCATTATAGTATAATGTGCTATGGTGTAATATTGTTATTGCGTTAGTGTATTATAGTGCGTGTATGTGTAATATTGTGCTATGTTACATTATATTGTGTTATAGTGTATATCGCGTTAAACTAAAATATTATTATAATGTGTAATATAGTATTATAATTTGATGTAGTGTGATGTAGTGATATAGTGTTGTTATACTGGATTATACAGATTAGTATTATAATGTGTTATACAGTATTATAATGTTATGTTATATATTTTATAGTTATTAGTATGTTGTGTTGTATTTTTGTTATTATGATGAATTTATAGCGTGTTTATAGTAGTTATACTGTATTTTCCTGTATTTACGGTGATATTTTAGCATGTTAAAAATGTATGTGTTGTATAATAAGATAATTGTGTATTATAGTGCCATGACAAGGTGATTACAATATGAAAGTGTTAACATATGTATATTTTAATTTGCATTGTTTTAGTGCGTTATCGTACGTTATAGTGTGTTATAGTGTGTTATATGTTATACGATGTTAAAATGTGTTTAATTGCGTTATAGTGCATTTTAGTCGTGTAATTGTATGTATTCTAGTGCGTTTTATATTATATTGCAATGCGTTAGAACGTGTTATTCTGTGTTATAGTGCATTGTAGTGTCATAATGTACTAAAAGTGCATTGTTGCGTGTAATAGTGTGTATAGTTTTTTTATGGTGTTATGGTATGTTTGGTGGTATCATTACGTGTAGCCTGTATCATATGTTATGTGTGATACTTTTCCTTGTAATTACGTGTATTTTAATATAGTGAGATGATTTATATTATATAGTGTACATTGTATGGGATAGTTATAGTATAATAAAACACAATTGTATATTTAATTGTGCGCTGTGCATTACATTGTTATTGGAAATATTATATGGCTTTCGTGTACTACGGTGTGGTTAAGTATATCATAGTATCCCTAATGTAGTATAGTTTGTGTTATAGCGTATTATAATGTACTGGTTGTATTATAGGTGATGAACCTACTGTGCGATAGTGTTTTGTATTGTTTTTTATTGTTCTGTTATGAGTGTGAGTGTATTCTATTGCGTCTGTGACCGGTGTATTGTGGTGCAATATTATGTATTAGCGTATTAATGGTGATATTATGTGTTAGATGTTTTATTATGATTACGTTATAATGTGTAAAGTGTGTTGTTGTGTATTGATATTTTGTGTGTGTGACTGTGCGCGTTATAGTGTTTAATAGTGGTATTTAAATGGTGTTATAGGTCTCTTTATAGTTATAATGGATTGGTTTTTAGTGGAAAGTGTGATACTCTCTCTATAGTGTTATATTATTTTATATATCATTTATATTTTTAATGTGAAACTGCATAGAATGGGGTAAATTTTGTGTCTAAATTTTCCTTTTGTTGTTTATATCTTTTCGTATTTTACAGTAAGGTTATAATGCTATAAACTATATTTAATACACCTTAACTCGAGTTGTGATACATATGTACATTATAATATTGCACCACAATATCAAACTATATAACACACATAATACCAGACATAACACCAATAATACACTTAACTCACTAGAATTGCTGTAACACTACAACACTATATAAAACGTATAGAATACTATCTAGAAGATAGTTTTGCTATAGTTTATCATATTGTATTATTGTTATTTGGTATTAATTTGTGTGTGTATAATTCTAATTATAATGTATTGTATTACAGTGTACCATAATACACAAAAATACAACACAACATACTCGTAATCCAATATCATTTATAATTGGAATAATATACACAAATAAAAACAATAATTACAATTATGGATAAACTATAGCAAACTATCTATAATAGTTTTATACCGCTTTATAGTGTTGTAGTGTTACTGCAATTCTAGTGAGAAGTGCATTATGTTGTTTAGTCTGGTTAGTGTGTGTTATATAGTTTGTATTGTGATACATATGCTAATATTATTTAATGTGCCATATGTATCACATCGAGTGAATTTATATAGTTTATAGCATTATAACTTACTATAAATACGAAAAATATAAACAACGAAAAAGGAATTATGACACAAAATTTATAACATTTTATACTGTTTCCACATTAAAAATATAATGATATATAAAAATAATTATAACACTATAAGACAGTTATGGTATTTTACTTGTTTTATTATGTTGTTTTATTGTTGTTTTTACAGTGTTTTAGTAAGATTATGGCGTGTTACAGCGTGTATTATCGGATATCGTGATTTATTAATATATTTGTATTTTAAGGTGTTATTTTTGTGAATTATATAATAATTGTGTATTATGGATTGTTCTGTGTATTATATTGTGCGTATATGTTGTTATAGTGTTATAATGTTCTATATTTGTATTATATTTGGCATCAAACATTTATCCTCCAGTGATAGGTCGAGAGAGCATCACGTGATTTCAATTATTTTCAGCTACTTTCAGATTGTTGGCATGTTGACACTCCACGATTTACTATTTGCAAAATGACATCACTTTTATGACGACCTTTTGCCAATAGTAGTGCTATGTGGGGAAATGATATCACGGCTCCGTGTGCATGTCACGGGAACTCTCGCGATGCGAAGATTTTATGGTAAGCAATTATTCTTGTTTTTCTTCTTTTGTTTAATTGTTGATCCCAAATTATAAAACAAATATCCTTGGCCTTATTTCGAGTTTCTGGTTTAAAACTTGGGCCTCGGTGCCTCCAAATAGTACTATTCATTCGGGCTGCGCCCTCAGTGAATAGTACTATTTTGGAGGACCTCTTAGCCCATAGTTTTAAACCAGAAACTCTCAAGGCCAGTATATTTGTATATTATAAATGTTTTAATGTGTGGTATTGAATATAGTGTGTTATAGTTGTTTGTAATAGTTTTACTTATAGTTTGTTATAGTATTGTTATACAATACTATATGGCATCATTAGTTTGATGTAGTGTGTTATAGTGTGTAAGTGTATTATTGTGTATAGTGTTATTTTTCTATTGCGTTATACTATATTAGATCTTGTTATAGTATGTTTCAAGTTTATCGTATGTAGTTAGTGTATGTATAGTGTATAAGTTTATTTTGATATAATGTATATATAGTGTATTATAGTGTTATTGTGTTATAATGATTTTATATTGGCGTTATATTGTGTTATAGTATGTTTTAATGTTTTTAGTATGTAGTAGTGTATTATAGTGTATAGTTTAATTTTGATATAATGTATTGCGCGTGTTATAGTTGCATTATATTATTATGTGTTATGGTGTATATTAGTTATTGCGTTAGTGTTTTATTATACTGCGTGTATGTGTATTATTGTGCTGTGGGCTATGTTACATTATATTGTGTTTATAGTGTATATCGGAGTTAAACTAAAATGTTTATTTTGGGGGGGTGTAAATAGTTTTTATAATTTGATGTTAGTGTGGATGTAGTGGATAGAATGTGTTATACAGTGTATTATACAGATTAGTATTATAATGTGTTTTACAGTGTTAAAATGTTATGTTATTTGGTTATAATGTTTTTAGTATAGTGTACTATAGTATTTTACTGTTGAAATTGTGTCAATTATATTATAATGTTATATAATGTGGTTTTTATAGGTAAATATAAAATTAGTTATAATTTGTTATACTTATAACAATAAAACATACTTTAAGACACTATTACACACTGTAGCACATTATTACACACTTTCATGAAAGAAACACGGACAATACACTCATAACAATTATTGTTATTATTGTTATTATTGTTATTTGTGTGTATAATTCTAATTATAATGATATTGTAGTACAGTGTAACATGTTGTGTTGTATTTTTGTGTATTATGGTGTGTTATAGAGTGTTTAATAGTGTGTTATACTGTATTTTCCTGTATTTAGTGTATTTTTAGCATAGGGAGTTACAGTGTTTGGATAGGTGTAGTGCTTAATAATATAATTGTGCATTACAGGGTTTTCGATATGAAAGTGGTTAAAATGTGTATAATTTATTTTGTATTGTTTCTAGTGTCGTTATCGTATGTTATAGTGTTTTATAGTGGTTATTGTGTTATAGTGTGTTATACGATGTGAAAATGTGTTTTAATTGCGTTATAGTTGTATTTTAGTCGATGTAATGTATTCTAGTGCGTTTAAAGTATATTGCAATGCGTTAGAAAACGCGTTTATTCTGTGGTTATAGTGCATTATAGTGTCATATGTACTATAAGTGCTATTGTTGCGTGTTATAGTGTGTACAGTTTTGTTTTATAATGTATTATTGTATTATTAAGTGTTAAAGTGTTAAATACGCTATAACACACTATACTACATTAGGATACTATGATATACTATAACACACCGTAGTACACGAAAGCCATAGAATATCAATAACCAATGTAATAGCACAGCCACTAATTTAATATAACAATTGCGTTTATTTATACTATGCTATCCCATACTTTGTACACTTATATAATATATTCATCTCACTATAGTAAAATACACGTAATTACAGGAAAATAGTATCACATTTTCACTCATACACATATGATACAGGCTTATAATACACTCACCCCACCAACACATGATACAGGCTATTAATACACCCGGTAACATACCATAACACATAGCAAAACTATACACATATAAACTACGCAAAACAATGCACTTTTAGTACATTATGACACTACAACACAGAATAAACACGTTCTAACGCTTTGCAATATACTTTATCGCACTAGAATAACATTACACGTACTAAAAATTACACTATTACGCGATTAAACACATTTTTAACATCGTATAACACACTATAACACATAACACACTGTTAACTCTATAACTACATACGCACTAAAACAATTACAAATAAAATATACACGTGTAACACTTTCATATTGTAACACCCTGGAATGGATTATAATACACAATTCTATTTATTGATACTACACTATCAATTACACTGTAACTCCCTATGCTTAAATACACGTAAATTCGGGAAAATACAGTATAACACACTATGAACACGCTATAACCAAACTTAATACACAAAAATACAACACAACATACTCTGTAATACAATATCATTATAATTAGGAATTTAGAATAATATTACACAAATAACAATAATACAATATGATAAACTATAGCAAAAAATAATCTTAAATAGTATTCTATACAGCTTTATAGTGTTGTAGTGTTACTGGCATATTCTAGTGAGAAGTGAATTATGTTGTTAGTCTTGGTATAGTGTGTTATATGTTTGATTATTGTGATACATATGCAATATTATAATGTGCCATATGTTTACTGCGAGTGCATCTATATAGTTTATAGCATTATAACTTATTTAAAATACGAAAAATATAAACAACGAAAATGGAATTTATGACACAAAAAATTATATACATTTTATTCAGTTTCACATTAAATTATTATGTGTTTATTAAATACTATAACACTATTAGACAGTATTCAACATACCACTAGATTCTTGACATATAACTATAAAAGACTATAACCCCATTTTATTAATAAACTAATACCCTCTTTACGCACAGCCACTCACAAAAATAATCTTACACAACAAACACACTTTTACATTATACGTTATCATATAAAAATGCTTACACATAATATCACACATAATAACCTATTAATAATATGCACACAATACACTTTCACAGACGCATTAGTATACATCACACGACATACACAACAATATAAAATAATAAAAAACACTATCGCACAGTGTATCATACACTATAATACACCTGGACACTATAATACGCCTATAACACACTATACTACTTAGGTTATATGATTATACTATAACACACGTAGAACAGAAAGCCATATAATTTTCCATAAACAATGTACATGCACAGGCTCAATTTAATATACAATTGTTTTATTATACTATACTATCCCATACTTTGTATACACTATATATATAATATCTCACTATAGTAATAATACACGTAATTATAGGAAAATAGGATCACATTTTTCACATACACATATGATACGGCTATAATACACTCAACACACATTGATAAAAAAAAACAAGGGCTTATAATAACCGTAAACATCCATAACACATAGCAAATCTGTATAACACACTATAACACGCAACAATGCACATTATTGAACTACAACAATGAATTACGTTCTAACGCATTGCAATATGCTTTAACGCACTAGAATTACATTACACGACTAAAATAACTATACGCGATTATTAAAACATTTTAAATCGTATAACACATATAACATATAACACACATAACACCTTTTAATCATACATAACGCATAAAACAATACAAAATAAAATTATAACGTTAAACTTCATATTGTAACACACTGTAATGGATTATATTACACAATTATATTTATTATACTAACTATCAATTACATGTACTCATTATGCTAAAATAACGTAATTACAGGAAAAATACAGTGTATAACACGTATAAACACTAATACACAAAAATACAAAACACAACATATTATGATACTCTGTAATACATATCATTTAATTAGAATAATATACACAAATAACAATAATACAATATGTATAAACTATAGCAAACTATCTAGATGTATTCTTTACTGTTTTATAGTGTTGTATGTTAAGCAAAATTCTATGTGTGAAGTGCATTATGGTGATTGGTTGGTATAGTTGTGTTATTTGTTTGTTATTGTGTGATGTGCAATATGTATCACATCGAGTGTATTATATAGTTGTATAGCATTTATATAATTACTATACAATAGAAAAATATAAAAAAGAAAAGGAAAATATGACACAAATTATAACACATTTATACAGTTTCACATTAAAATAAAAATGATTATAAAATAAATATTAAACTATAAAAATATAATACATTTATCATCATTTATAACTAAAGACTATAATATAACATTTTTATAATACACTATTACACATATAAGAAGCAAACAGAATATAGTTAATACACACCAACACACTTTAACATTATCAATTGCTCAAATAATCAACGAACAACGTATTAATTAATATGCACACTTCGGTCAAGAGCATTATATAATACACGCATAAAGGAAAATTATAAAACATAAAAATACACTATCGCACAGTTATCATAATATATACACATAAACACTCAAAAACACCGAACCAATAATACGCTCTAAACCACCTAAAACCTAAGGAGTGACCCCAAAAATCAGGCACCCACAAAAATCCCCCTCACCCCAAACCAACAAAAACTAAAAAAAACACACCTCACACAACAAAACAAAC